>JANHFR010002391.1:34056-52863 GCA_032468015.1 Mimophis mahfalensis | reverse complement strand
CTGTTAGGCTAATTCCTTACAGCCTGCTCCACCAAGGTCTCTTTGAAGACATTTCGCTTTTCATGTGAGAAGCTTCTTCAGCTCTGACTAGATGGTGGTGGGGAATGGAAGGATTTATAGTCCTCGCAGACAGCTAGTCATTGGCATCTTTTTATTAGAGGGTCATCGAGGCCGCCTGGAGGTTTATCTGCATCCTCAGGGTCAGCTGAGTGGTGCAGTTGGGTGTGGTGGCTTTTTGGGACTGTTGAAAGGATTGTGTGGAGATAGATGATGTAGGGTTGAGAGAGAGTGACTGGCCCAAGGTTACCCAGTTGGCTTTGTGCTTGAGGAACTCGGGCTTTTTTGATTTCTAGCCTTAAAGGTGCTTTTAAGGCCTCATAATCCTCAGATAGGATTGTGGTAACGGAGTCTGAAGATGATGGACACTGAATTCTAATGTATTTCCTAAACCAAGTTGAGAGGATGCGGGAAGTTCAAAAGTAATGTTAGAAAGTATTACAGGTAGTCCTCAACTTATTGACCATAATTGAGCATAGAATTTATGTTGCTGATATATTTGTCCCACTTTATGACCTTTCTTGCCACATTTGTTAAGTGAATCACGGCAGTTGCTAAATTAGTAACATGGTGGTTAAGTCAGTCTGGCTTCCCGCTTGACTTAGCTTGTCAGAAGGTCGCAAAAGATGGTTACATGACCCTGGGACACTACAACCGTTATAAATAGTAGCCAGTTGTCAAGCACCTAGATGTAAATTACATGACCATGTTGTATGTCGAGGACTACCTGCACTGCACAGATAGTAGTGGAAACTTGGAACCAACTTTCAGTGGGTAATAGGTCAATCATCAGTAACTGAGTTTATGCTTGAGATAAACACATGTCCACCATCTGACAATAATTAAAAACAAATAAATTAAAAAGAAGAGCCTCTGTGGTGCAGTCTGCTAAGTGCTTGCACTTAGCTGCCAGCTGCCTGCAATTAGTGCGAGTTCTAACCTCACCACACTCAAGGTTGACTCAGCCTTCCATCAGTGTCATCAGTTTTCTGTTTCTAATTTCTGTGGTAAGCAGAATGTGGTAAATTGAAATCTGTGGTAGATTGAAATTTCCTTCCCAAATTGCAAAATTCAGAGTGACTTCAAGTCAGTTAAGTGCAGATTTAAACATAATGCACATATATTGACAGAGTTAGATGAGATCATATCCTATTTGTATTAATTTTATTGGGGGTAAGTTAAATATTATTGCTCAACAAAAATTGCTGCTTTTGCTTACTCAAATTTACTGCTTTCATGGCCAAGTTCATTCCTAAGAAATGGCCACACCAGTACTACTACTATTCTCAGGCTTCACACTGATCTATTCTCAGCTGTGCTGGAAAAATCTGGGTCAAGCTATATTGTATTGGTCCACTTTTGAATAATAGAAATAAGCATCTACTTTTCTCGCTAAAGGCTCCCTGCACATGGAAAAGTTTAAATGTTAAAAGAAGAGCACGTTCTTTGTTCACTTAGTCATTCTGTCTGTAGACTGAAGAACAGCAATATATCTTGCCCACCAAATGTATTTGCTTCCATGAAGTTGGAATTGACTTTGGTAATGGTTTGCCTAGCGATACCATTTGAGCATTCTGTATTTGGGAATACTGTGAAAGCTTGCATTCACCTATGGCAGGGGTGTCAAACTCACATCGTCACGGCGGCGTTACATGACATATCGGGACTTTCCCCCCCACTTCGCTAAACCGGCTGTGGACATGGCCAGCTCATGATGCATCTGGCCCATGGGCTAGATGTTTGACAGCCCTGACCTATGGTTCCCTGCTAATGGTTGTGTATTGATGAAGACATTCATATAAACACTTTGTGCTATCTAGTAAGATAAGCTTGATTAGGAAGTAGTAATATGAAACTAAGGACTATTGAGCTGGCATTAGAAATGAATTTGTGAGAAACAGTAGCAGGGACTCTGGGAAGAACTAGGGAGTGAACTTGAATAGAGGTGTCAACATTAAAGGACCCGCTGCTGAAGTGCTGGCATTAGTAAAGAGTAATAAGAGGCTGATATACAGTATCTAAAATGGACTGGGCGGGGTTACATAGCTGAAGGGTTGTTTTTGTTTCTGGGATAGTGGAAAATAAGCTTACTGGAAAAGGGCAAAATCCAGAGAAGCGTACCAAAAACGAGGAGGTACCTTTTTTCCCAGTGTAGACCTCAGTTTGAAGATGATAGAACAATCACAGCAAGAGGAATTTTAAATCTGTCTACCAAAAACTAGTTATTTTTAAGAGTTTTGCTTTTCTACTAAGTAGGATGTGATTAGTGTAATCAGAAAAGGCCATGTGTATGGCTTATATGTTAGTTCAGTGTTACATCTTAAAAAACCAAAGGCAGTTAAAGCAATTTTAGGTTACAGTCTTATGTGTATGAGTGTGTGTAAACTGTTTGCAATGTTTTTCTATTTTCAAATTATGTGTAGAGAAAAAGGAGGGGAGTGTATATGAGCTTGTATTGATTAGCAGTAAATAATTCTTGCTAAGAAATATTTTTTACAGTATGCCTTTCATCAAATCCCAGGAAAACCGTTAAAAGATTCTGAAAACTGCATGTTGTCTACAATGCAGCAGTGAGATAGTTGAAAGATGCTCACAGGCAAGACCATATTGCAACAGTGCAATTAAACTGCCAGTTACCAGCTTGTGTTTTTGAGCAAATTTTGAACTGGTATTGATAAGCTATAAAGCACTTAAGTCAAGAATACTTTTGTCTCCTCTAACTCCTCCTCCTCCTCTTCTAGGTTGCTGGCACAATTTAAATTTATACGAAATATATTGAACTATTCTCCAAAGCATTCTCAGAACATTTTTTTATTACTGCCATCATTTAATATAGGCTTGGGCATTAAGTGGGCTACCTGCAGTGCAAACTTCTACAGGCAGCCATTGCCAATTTACGATATTATCAATAGTTTGCAGACTATTTTTTAAAGGTCCAGCAAGTGGGGCTATAAAGGAGAGAAATCTGTATCTGGCTTATGTATTAATGGCTCTTGAATTTATTCATAAGAAATCATCTTCCTACTACAAAACCCAAGAACCATAACATCCTTACAGAATAAAAGAAATCTGAGCTTCTGGCTTCTATCTTGAGAGGACTCTGGTTGGTTGCTGCACCTTCCAGAAAATCAAGTTACTTCAACATTGTTAAATCACAGGGGGATGGCTTTTAACTTTTTCTCCCTCCCTACCAACCTGCTGAGAAGGATCATCATGTACTGTGTGTGCATCTATTACAGGGCTGTCAAACTGCCAGCCTGCGGGCTGGATGTGTCATGCCCTGGCCACGCCCACATCCAGTTTAGCGAAGGGGGGGAGAAAGTCCTGATATGTCATACGATGCTGTGAGCTTGACACCCCTGATCTATTAGGCCTCTGACCCACCAGCCAATATCATGTAGCCTTAAAGGCAAAAATGTTAACTATCTTTGCATGAGGAGTCTTTTGCCCTAGCATCACTATAATCCAGTGGGAGGTTTGTCTATGGAGATTCTCAATCATCCAGGTCATATGGTTGTCTCTGTTCAAGAACTGAAGATATTTCATATATAAACAGGAACTACCAATACAGGGCTATCTATCAGTCTGTCATTTAAACTACGAAGTGTCTCTTATAGGGAGGATTTCATTGCTCGTCATGAAAAAAATAACCCCTGGAATTTCTTCATCTAGACAAGCCTACAGGTTCCAATTGTGGTTTTACCATTGTACAGCCCATCTCTTTTTGGTATATTCATGCACATACATTTAAATTGCTGCAGGTTCATATCCTTTGGTTTTAGCACATGTTGTATGACTTGTCTACAGCAGCTGTCCTGAACCAGTCATTTTTCTGAATGAGATGCTGCACTCAATCTAAGGAAAGACAAGATTCTAAATGTTTTTCCAGAATTTGGAAACATAGAAAACTGACAGCCAAAAGACTGAGTGTTCCATTGAGTACCCTTTGAATTATTTATTTATTTTTGTCAGATGATGGTCATGTTTATACTAAGCATGTTTAAACTCAGGTACTGATGATTGACTCACTTCTGCTGGAAGTTGGTTCCAAGCTTCCACTACTATTTGTGAAGTAATTTTATGAACTTTATGTACCTATGCAGCTGTAAGAGATAAAATTTTAAGTATCATTTTTTTATCAACTAGAAGGTACACTTATTAAAAATCATAGTAATAGAGAACTGCCTTTTCTAATGAAGGAGGCGATTCTATTTTTAAAGTCACATTAACTTGGTTTGCTCTGTTCAGCTAAACTCCAAAACTTCCATTACCACTAGTCTTTTAAGTTCTATACAATGTACGGTACATATTTAAAAGGCTTATGTTTGTCCCCCCAAGTGTCCTAATTATGATTTAAGCTCTTCACTTTTTTTACAGCAAAAATGATTTCTGCAAAGCAGCTGGCTGACTTTGGCTACAAGACATTTTCGAGCTCCATGATGCTTCTTACTCTATATGGTGGCTACCTCCTGAGTAATGGTATATATCGGGCATATCAGGCAAATAAGCGCCTGAAGGAGGAAGGGATGCTTGCTGATGATACTAAGCAATGAACACTGAATACCTCATAGTATGTGTAATAAATGGAAGACTGGTGTGCTTTATCAGAAACTTATGGGATTTTCTGCCATGAAGAATGGGAATTTCAAATTGTGTTGAAATGTGGAAATATCCATATAATTCTACAGTCATTCAATTCTTCGCTCAGTTTCTCTCAATCCTCCAATAGAAACTGAAGCAACTATTAAAAGATTTATTTACAGATAAGTTACAATATGTTGTCATTTCTTTCTGGCCTTAAAAACCTTCTCAAATAGAATCAACTCTCTAGACCAGAGTAAAGTTTTCATTCTTATGAACTTCCTGTCCCAATTTTAAAACTTCTCTCACATCTCAACAACTTGTTTCTTCTGGCATAGGGAATAGTTTTAAGTAGCTTTTGAAAGATGTGAATTTTTTGGATGATTTATTTCCTGACCATTCTTGATAATAGCTAGATCCTTCTATTCCATCAGTCGTTTAAATGTGCTACCTAGCATGCAGATGGTTTTTCCTTTTCATTACTCCAGAATAACAATAAAAAGTAATGAAGAAAAATATATTTAAACAGTCTGAGAGCCAATCATCATCCACAGCAGCAGAAGACCATGCTTATGGTTAGATCAGCAGTCATGCCTAGTGAGACACAAACACATTTGTTTTGCAGTGTCAAAATTATAGGGGGGTTTTTTATCACTAAATCTTAGCAGCAGCAAGCAATATTATGTCAAGACCACAGTGAAAATTACCTTTCTCAATAAAACAAAATCCATAGATCCTATTCATCAAGGATTTTTTAATCACAGAGTAAACAATAATATAAAATGATAATTCAGGGGATTTCCAAAGCCCAAGTCCTATCAACACTTCCCCATCTTCCATCTCCTTTGAAGTACCATTGAATAAAAGGCAAATGGGGGCAGGAGACCCATCCAGTCCCTGTGAGACAGCCATTGCATCCCAGCAATATCACACAAGATTGAGGTTCGTCCAGGTTATCACTTTTCTTCTGAAAACCGGTACGTTCACAACTTATCTTTATGGGACAATCAGCAACAAACACTGGTCATCCCTAGGTATAATCCTATCACTGAAAACTACTCATCTCATTTTGTAATTCTTAAATGAACTCAAATCCAGAATTTATGAAGCAGGACGTTGTAGGAAATCACAATGAAGACTTTGGAGATGCTGCATCACTCAAGGAAAATAATAAATGCCAGCTTCATTTTTCTTATCACTCAGTAAGATGACATGAGGGGGAAAAAATTGCCATTGATATGCCATACACTAATAAGCAAACCCTTCAATCTATCTGTACCACAATCCCCAGATTGTTTAGCTGTAGCCCAGTAGGTCCCACAAGAATTAAGGACTGATAAGATTGTTGTCCAAAAATCCTGGAATGCCGTAAAGCAGACAAAACCTGTTGGTGATCAAGCTTAACAAAAATAAAAATAAAAAATTGAAGCCTACTTTCTCTCCTCTTACATATTTCAACAAACATTAAATATAAAATGACTTATTTTCTTTAGATGTTTAAGTTGAAAAACGTTTTGCACTAGTAAACTGCTTCTTCATCCTGTGCAAAACTGCCTGTGCTGTCCTGTTTCAGATTCGCTGGAGGATTTGGGAGTGGTGAGGCAGTTGATTAAAATTTTCTTGTAACTGGGCATTTCTAGATATTTGAATTCAAATATTTGGATTGTGGGGCAGCTGTCCTCTGTTTTTACTCTTCTGCCCACTGGTCACTAATTACATGGCCATTTATCCGATTGCGATCATTGCTTGAAGTATTACTAATTCCTTTTCTTTTGTTTGAAGTCACATCATCATCTTCTGAGCTGCTCTCCACATCACTGCGCTCATCTTTTGATACCTGATAAAAAGAAGAAGTATACCACAAATAAGGACTTTAAAAATGGTTGAAACAAGCTCATACGCAGTAGATGCTTGTTCGTTAGATGGTATAGTTTAGACATTTAATTATGGAATTGGAGAACTTAAGAAAAAGACCAACAGCACCAGGGTACACAGCCTCAGAAATAATCACGCGTTCTTCGAGAGCAAAGTTTGCTCAAAAAATAATGAAAATAATTTTGAGAGAGGCAGAATCATAGATGTACATGCTAGTTTTAGATCATTCTATTATAATGATCAGAGCAGATAGCATTAATTATATATTAAATTATCTACACAGTAATGCATTTTAATAACCTTTTTTCTGCCTTTTCTCTTTCAAAGACACCATAGCTAACAATCAAAATGTTAATATACTACTAATAAATGTACTACTAATAAAAATAGCCTTTAAAAAAAACTAACTAGATTTAATGTTCTTAAGTATATTTAAAGTATCTTTAAAATCCCGATAGTAAAATTAAAGGAGCCAGATTGATCTGCCTTAGATATGGTGTTCCATAACCTGCCCGACAAAACACCTCAGATGAAAGAGAGGATCCTCCATAATTTATCTTGGAAAAAAAGCAGTATCATAAGAGAAGACAGGTAATTCCCAACCATTATTCTGAATTTATCTCATATCTTTCACCATAAGGTATTCAAGCAAAGTAATGGAAAAAATAGCCCATCTCCTTACACTTTTATCTTTTCCCGTTTTTATATTAAGCAAGAGTCAATGAAATAATCATGGGGACCACAGAGCAAAATAATCAGATAGAAAGCAAATGAGAAGAGACTGGCCTGAAACCGAGAACACATCTCAGCTTTCAATACAAAAGAAGCAAGTGGCTATAGAACAATTACAGTTGAAGAATTTGTTAAAGAAAGCCCAGAACTACAGAAAAATAACTGATAGTATTTCTATACTTATCATGTTGGTATTAGGAGTACTGTACATTTTTTAATTAGGAATGCATGATCATTTTGGAATCAACATGCATTAAATTGGGAAAGGAAAAAGAACATATCCACCAAATTTAATTTAAAGCTGAACAGAAATATTCTGCAATGAATTCACGGCTGTCAAATTCACAAATCTGAAAATAATTTACATGATAGATTTAGCATGATCAGCTCCTGGCTGACCCTGGTGATGAAGAAGTTGGCTCTTCTTCTAATTCTCACTACAATATCACTTCAATAATTATTTTATCTCAAAGAAATTGCAAAAGTGTGAATAACTGAGACAGTTTAGATAAAATATAACGCAACAATATGTTGATATAATGAAGGCAATTACAGTAAAGAGACCAAAGGAGACATCTAACCCGAAATGGAAACAACCTGAATAGAATACATACCGTACACAGGAATATTATGCATGGCATTTGTTTTCCTGAATATCATCTATGAATGAATTTGGTAGTCCCTACTGAGAATGCTACCATATAAGGTAAGAAAATATAACCTGATAAAATTATGTCAATTGTATCAAACACTGGAGGAAACAGGCTTTACATTCCACATCACTCAAATTGATCCAAATATAGCGATGTTTCCCAGTATAGTAATTCAGAAGTGATTCTATTGCACTGTTACACTTTTGTAAACAAGAAGTTGACTGAAAATGTTTTATCAGAAACCACAGTAACAGCCAAAGTAATTATTGCCATAAATTTGAATTTTGTATTTAGTACTGCATGAATGAATGAGGAAGGTTTTGATATTAGCAGAAATGGACCAGTTGACTGATACATCTTATTTCGACTGAAAGAGGGAAAGAAAGCAGAATTCCATAAACCTTAAAGGTTTAGCAGTTTGGCTTGCCACAAGGTGGCAATATATTACTGTCAAAAGAAAAGTAAAAGCATTAATTGAGGTTAATAAGCAAGGCTGAACTTCTAAGATCCTAAAGAGCCAACAGTGATTTTATATTATCATTTGAATACTTGCCAAGGGCAGGTATATCTCTGATTTAGCTAGGCTAAGGGTAGGATGTGTTCAGACTAGCCTCACCCCTGATTACTCTCAACTGGGTGTATGCACTTTGAACAGCCTAAGCAAGGCACAAAATTATAATCAGAAAACCAGTGGGTAGGTTAATGATTGCTAAGGCCAATTGGAGCAACCTACTTTTTAGAGCTGTAAATATCCTGCTCTTGCCTGAAATTTCTTGCACAAGAGAAAACAGAAAAAGGTGGACTGTGATCTATTCTTAATTTATGAGCATTGTTTTCCTGAAGCAGCTGTAAGAAAGCTATTGGGAAATGCTTTAAAGCTTTTATATTCTGGATTTCTGTGCCAATTCCAATTACAATCTGTCCCAAGTCTAGTTTTTAAACACCATGGTGGCTTGGTCCTAGGTGCTTAGGGCATTATAACAGGTTCCCTCACCTTCTTATATCATCAGTAGGAAACCTGGAATTATGGGCCCACCTGTTTAGTAAAATCTCAACTTTCTCAAGGTGAGCAAAAGTATTACTTTGAGAAGCTATGAGATGACCAGGATTTTATATGTTGCACACTGTAGTTCTAGTTTTTCATCATAAAGCTTATAAAATATTTTAACATTTTATTGTGTCTGGCCTTCCTAATTACTTTGTTTACTTTAAAAAGAAAATATTTATTAAATAAAAATAACTTTAAAATTAATACAAGTGGTTACAGAGATGAATAATACTGAAGATTATAACTTCCTAGTCTAAGCTTTGATTTTCCTGCAAGTGGCTTTCAAAATAATAACAATTTAAAAGAGATGCATGAAGCAGTTTCCATTTGACATGTAGCTCTGTGATTTAATTTGGGATGATAGCATTTAAAACCAAGGATGGGGGGAAAGGAAGCCCTCCCTCTTTCCCTTACATCTGTAGCAGAGATGGCACTTACATAAAAACAGAAGAGATACAGCTTCAGTCTGGTACAGAGAAAAGGAATGGGAGAGAATGGAGAATACAGGGAAGAGTCCACTCCTGACTAGGAACCTGATCAGGAGAGAAAACCAAAGAGAAGAGACCCCCCGCCCGAACTTGGAAATTATCTGTAGCCATTCAACAGAAATACACACACATGCTTGTAAATTAGTAACTATGAAACAGAACTAGAGAAAAGAAAATAGGAAGGTACAAACAGAAAATGAGGATAATTGGAATACGCAGTATAGAAAAATCATCCAAACATAAAAAAATGTTCTTGTGAAAAATAAATGCATAATACTGGAAAGAGAATTGCTTCTATTTATAAAAATACTGGTTTTTGGGACTCTAGTTCAACACACTAATTGTAAATAATTTAGCTTCCTGTATTTAATGATGAATTCAGGGGTGGGTTTCAGCCGGTTCGGTCCAGTTTGCGTGAACCGGTCGTTAACATGCCAGGTGGTTCGCTGAACTGGTAGGTAGAGGAACTGTCTGGCCCCGCCCTACCCCACCCAGGGCATGCGCAGAGGCTCTGGGACAGCAACAACCAGCCCTGCCAGAGTCCCAAATCCGGGCTATTTCCAGCCCCTGGGAGGCTGGGAGAGGCTATTTTCTCCCTCTTCAGCCTCCCTCTTGGAGGCTGGGTGTGTGTGAAAACTGAGCTTCCTGGAAGTTGTGGAAAGCCAAAACGGGCCTTTTTCTGGCCTCCGGGAACCCCTGCCCATCCAGGAACCAGCTAACTAGGCCACGGCCATCATGGCCACGCCCACCCAGAGAACCAGTTGCTGGTATTTTTGAAACCCACCCTGGATGAATTCAATGATTATAAATTGTACAATCCATTCTCCTACACATCAGATGCTTAAAGCTTTTTTTATGGCACCTCTACTGCATCAGGAGACTTGATGTACAAGAACCCATTCTCTCTTCTCTCATTTATTGATGTCAGGAGAAAAGAAATAAAAACTACCTTGTCTCAATGACCTATCTCCAAAGCAAGCAATTTTACAGGTAATCTTTTTATAGATTTCAAGAATCTCATTTTTAACAGCAACGCTGCAGACCCAGGCCTGAAATAGTCACTATACAAAGGGAAGAATGGTTCAGTAGTAAGATATTTTGGTTTGTTTATCAGAAACTTTATTTCCCTCTTGTATTCAGATGTAAACTAAGTGTGATTTAAATATTCTCATGGCACAAATTCCTGAGAGATTATCTTGAAATGTGAAATGTAGTTTTTTCATAGGTGGTTCTTAAACTGCACTGTGATTATTATTAAGATAATATTTTTCTCTTCTCATGAAAGCTTTTGAAAAATATTTTCTTTCCCTTGTACACTAGCAGTTATGGTCCTAATCCTGTCTCCTCAGCAAGTAGATGAAGTTTTCAGATTAACTGTAAATCTCTTCATTTTTTAATAATTAGAAGTGTGAAAGAGAATAATCTGGAAGAATTCATTTCATATAAGAGCAAAAACTTCACAAGAGATAAGCATGCATTGTGACTTTTCAGTGAGAGTCCCCTCCCCTCCCCTGATAGTATAAAAACTGAATTTAGGACATTTTTGCCACGCAATCTCCATTTTTTAAAAATTAGATTATGGCAGCCATTTGGCATGATAACAATAGCACTTATTTATATACCACTTCATAATGCTTTACAGCCTTCTCTAAGCAGTTTACAGAATCAGCATAATGCCCCCAACAATCTGGGTCCTCGTTTTACCCACCTCGGAAGGATGGAAGGCTGAGTCAATCTTGAACCTTGAACCACTCAGAATTGAACTTCTGGAGTTAGCAGTGAGTTAGCTTACAGTACTGCATTCTAATTTTGCCACCACAGCTCTACATGATGTCACATGTATGATTTGTGATTTCACAGTACTTGACACCTTGAGGGCTTGTTTTTCATAATTTTAAAAGCTTGGTTTGAAACTATGTAGGAATCCAAAGGGGAAGGAGGAATTGATGAGGATACTTTCCAAGCAAAAGACATAGTTTCAGTTACTTCCATAACCCAGCATAGGTTTGTAACTGTCTTCCTATCAGTGCAACTTGTTTTGTCTAGATAACTGATGCCCACAGATAATGCCATGTGCTCCAATTACATAAGCTTGCCTTACATTAATTAAATGCATCTGGTGGGCTTCGCCCAGAATAGGAATAAAAATACCACCAGTTATCTATCATTCTTTTACACAATGTTTGGAGGACAGCTGATTCATTCCAGATTATTAAAAAAAACCTGAATTACTCAATACTTCCAGAGTGGAATGGTTTCATAACCAAGTGCCTATAAATTTTTTGTTATTTATATTTCATAATACATAAACCTATGAGGAATCCTTCTGCACTGTCACAACCTTGACAACCACTTATTTCTACCTCTCCTCCAAGTACAATAAAGAACTGTGAAAAAACAGGTATTTTTTAAATAAACCCAACTTGAGTCCTACATACATGACTAAAAGGCAGGAAAAACTGGTCTGATTTGCACAAAGTAGTCTAGATGACAAAATCTAGCTGACCTTGATGATCCCAAAAACAAACATACAAGCCCCAAGCAGGGTTGAATCTTGTTTACACTTGGATGAAAAACTCCCAGGGAATCTCAGTGCTAAAGGCTATATGGGAAGTTGATAAAAATATGGATGAAAGCTGTGGCAGATCATTTCCATTGTGTTGTCAAGAAAACAATATTACTGAACCTAGTCAAGTTTGTCTGAAATAATCTCTGTTGAGTATTAACGGTACAGAATGTAACTTCTGTTTGCATTACAATATAATTTAGGATGGAAACCTTCAGTGAGGCGGCAACCCTCTTTCTTCAGAGTGATAGACTCAAAAGACATTATGAAGAAAATGAAAGCCGTACTCATTTTTCTGGTAATGAAATTAGTCATGCATACCTTTCCTCGTGCCATAGCTTTGTAGGCAATGCGAATGATGTAGTAGGACCAGATGATATGTAATACTTGCATTGTTACGAGAAGGCTATTGAAGAACCACCAGGATGGGTAGGGGCCAATGAGTTCCCAGCTTTCAAAAATAGTACTATTCAGTATCCTAGAAATCAAACAAGAAGAGGTTCACATTCATTGTCTTATTCTGAACTTTAGTAAGACCCAAATTCTAGACCAGAAACAGGTTATCCAAATCAGCGGAAACTTCTCTCCCATTGCATTTCCCCATCCACACCAAAGAGCGAAAATGCCTCAAATCTTGAGTGCTGATATAACAGCAGGTAATTGAAAAGAGATACAAGTTTTCTCTCCACTTGGTTTTTCCCCACAGTAACCTGGTGAATTTTTTTTTTTAAAAAAATTCTATTTATATGCTGCCCTTCTCCGAAGACTCAGGGAGGCTTACAATACATTTATAGCAATTGCCTTCATCCTTTATACAGACCTGCTTATAGGGCTTTTGCCCCCCGCCCCCCCAAGCAGTGTTTTACAAAGTCAGCTTATTGAATTAAGTCAATTTATTGCACCCAACAATCTGGGTCCTCAGTTTACCTATCTCGAAAGGATAGAAGGCTGAGTCAACCTTGGGCCTGGTGAGATTAGAACTCGCACTAAGTGCAAGCAGCCGGCAGCTGAGAGCAAGCTCTCATCTTGGTGAGCCACCAAGGCCCCTGTTGCTTACCAGTTCCTTAGATGAGAACATGGTTTGTTTTATTTCATTAAATGATTTTCAGGATTTGGAAGACGTAAGTCTCACAGAATTAGAAAAGTTGTTTAAGATGGGTGACTATACAAATATTTTAGATCTATCTATCTATATATATATAAAAGAGACTGTGGGTGGTGGGTGGGCGGACCAGTGGACGGTGTGTGTGTGTGTTTTCTTTATACAATTTTTAACAGCTGGACAGATCTCAGTCAAACTTGCCACGCAGGAAGCTTAACCTCTGGAGAAAAGCACTGGGGGTGGGGCAGGAATGCTGTCGGGGGGGTCGCCCCCTAAAAATGCGGCTGAAGTGCTGACCCCCAGGACTTTCCTCATGTCTGGCTTAAGCTTTTTCCTTAAGGACGCCACAAGGGGTGCCAGAGAGCAGAGTCAGGCTGTGCATTACAGGCCACCAATATGGAGGCCTTTGGAAATCAAGGTGAGGGCCGAGCAGGGAAGGAGGAGGCAGCAGCAGATGATATGGAGGCCTAGGCCAGGATGAGGTGAGGCCTTTTGAAACCTTAGGGAAGCAGCTGGCTCCAGGACGACTATACCCGGGCAAAGCCAGGTAATCCGCTAGTATTGTAACACAGATAGTCCTCACTGACTGACCACACCTGTGACAGGCAACTCTTTTGCTAAGCAATGCAACTGCAACTAAAGTGAAAGATGCGATCATGCCTGACTTACAATATCAGTACTGACTGCGGTCATGAAAAAAGTTACCCACAGTCATTAAGCACAATGTTATGTGACCACAACTTGTGACTTCCTACCAGTTTCCTCACTCAAGGTCTCAAATGGTGATTATGCGGCCTCAGAATGATGCATCCCTCGTAAATGTGTGCTGGTTGCCAAGCACCCAAGTTGCAACCATGCGATTGTGGGGATGCTGCAAAGATTGTAAATTCAAGGGCTAGTCATCAATCTCCTTTTTTTTCCAGTATTGTCATAACTAGAACAATTGCTGATCAAGGACTAGCTGTTTTTGCAGGATTGCTTCATTGCTGAATTCAGGAAATGAAGTTAAAAGCTCTATAACAAAATCACTCTTCAGTTTAGCTACATGTGGGGAGAATCAAGGTCATTGAGAACCTGGTAGACCTTTGGTCCAGTGAAGTCTTTTGCTAAAAGTGATTTGAAGTAGCAAGTGCAAATAAAAATGCAGCAAAATAAGTTCTTTTTATGAAGGAGCACAAAGTACAACCTGATGTCTGCTGAAATACAATTAAAAAACAAACTGAAGAGGCAAACTTCCATTCCCACCCCAAAACCCAATTACAATTAAATACAGTGGAACCTTGGTTCACAGCCACAATTCTTTCCATAATTTTGGTTGCGAACCAAAACAGATTTTCCCATTGGGTTGTATGGAAATATGATCGATCTGTTCCAGACCACTATGAACTCTATTGTTTTTTCAAGATTTTGAAGCACACAAATAGTTAAAGATGCCACCGAATGTACCCTAAGAGTAACAGCCTGCTACTCCCACCCTCAGCTGACCGGTGCTGATTGACAAGCAGCCGGAGCACCCACAGCTGACTGGCACTGACTAAGAAGAAGTGGCTGGTATAGGAGGAGGAGGAGGAGGATACTGGCTGTGGCTATTTTACAAACAAGATGGTGTGGAAGGGAAAATCGCTGTGGCTGTGTCTGGTTGCCAAACAAGGATTTGTTTGTGAACCGAGTCAAGCCTTTAGCAGATTTTTTGGTTGCGAACCAATTTGGTTGCGAACAGAAGCGGTTTAAACTGAGGTTCCACTGTACGATGAATATTTACAGACAGTTGGATTTCTGTCAGGAAGGAAAAAAAGGTGGTGTGCAAATCAGAGTTGAGTAAGAATATAACAATACTGGTTCCTAATTGGTTCCTAACCCTTAATAGAAGGATACCTGCACCAGTCGAGGATAAATGATAACATGTTGTTGAACATCTGACTTGACACTTCTTAATTCTGATATATTACTACGGTGTTTAATAACTACTCCAAAACAAAAATAAAAGCCAAAATGTTATTTTTAACACATCCAGGGGAGAATAGAAAATAGCCTGGTAGAAAGGTATCAATTGCATTTGCTCAGCTCAGTTTACCATATAGAAAACCTCAGTACAAATGGCGAGACCAATGCATTCCAAGAAGGAAATATTAAATGTATCTCACCATGTAGTAATAGATAAAAAAGATCAACCTGTAGTCTTAAACACACAGTAGTTTGGAAGACGTCTCCCATTAACTTAATTTTGAACTGTCACGGATAGCGACTGCTTTATTTACATGAACATAAGAAACAGAAAAGATGAGGAGCAACAGCAGAAAACTAAAAATTGAAACAGGATGAAGAGGTCCTCAACTGTATTGAGGACAATCCAGAGATGAGGTTTTAGAAAGGCAAGATGGCAACCCTGACTATCCAATCTAAGCCTTGTCCTTTTCTTACATCTGTGCAATGTAATATGGACATAAAAAGTGGGTCAAGAGTTTAATCATGCAGATAGAGCTTCCATCTTGATGCTTTGACCCCACAGGCCCCACACTGGGGCCCCTCTGACTATAATAAATGACAGACTTTAAAATTCTTCCTTCAACAATGCACATCTTCTCCTTGTCCTTCAAAAGGCCTAGATAAGTAATTATTATAACATTATACTTATTCCTCTCTTAAACACCACACGTTTTAACCAAAATTTGGGAATTTTTAATCTTTCTCTGCCAGTTTCTGTGGAATACTGTTATTTACCCAATTTTTCCCAGGTCTCATTATTAGCCAGTGCTTTCTGTGGATGCTCCACAGTTGGGATATAATTGTTGAAGAAAAGCTTTATCTATCTATCTAAAACAGAGTGTGGGTGGCTGGCTGGCTGGCCAACCGGCTAGCTGGCGGGCAGGCGTGGAGCCATAGAGATACTAATCTATAGTTACAGACGTGTCCCAGACCTTCCCACTCAGAGGCTTCTCCAGGCCTACATCTAGGCTGGGATGATAAGGCCTATGCCTAGGCCGGGATGACGTGAGGCCATTTGAAACCTTAGGGAGGCAGCTGGCTCCAGGACAACTATACCCGGGCAAAGCCGGGTAATCAGCTAGTATTTTATAAAATTCCTGCCTTTAAACAATTGATTGTACAGTATTGTTCTGATATAAAATTGCTACAAAGACTGCAGTGATTTGTTCTATGCCTGGATAGCAATACAGGGGCCTTCTTTATACCAATGCTATAGTGGGTGAAATAGTCCATATTTTGGTCCCTGTACCAGTTGCAGATTGAATCTAAATTTTCTTTGGTCTCGCAATAATAAATAAAGCACTTGAATAGTACTTGTCATGCTAACCACCCTTTTATTTTATGATTTGCTGTTTCCAGGGCACAGACAGAAGCTTGATGACTCTAAACCTAATTTGTTCTCTGAACGTCTCAGTGATTTAGGGCGCATTCCTCATTCCAGTATGAGAGTAGGGGTCCCGACCCAGAGCCCACGGCCCCCCCTGAATTCTGCACCAAGCCCTTTTAATCCACAAGGACAGAGTCAGATTACAGGTAAGAGACAGAGCCATGGGCTTGTATAGACCATGGTAATCACTGATTGTAGGTCTTCTGTTGCTTCAAACTGGAGAAGGGTGTTGCCATATAAAAGCAGAAGGCAAAGGTAAATTACCTGGGATAGTTTTATTTTTTGTAGTATTGATTACTGGGACCTTTTAGATTATTCTTTCAGATTTGAAATCAAAATTAAAAGACATGATAATAAAATCTTTAAAAAAAGTGTACATCCTTGGGAATAACATTCATGTATTCATACAATATATTTGACTATTCCAGTGGGATATATTTATTTAGGATAACTTGCATAGCATAGTGATTTTCCTCAAATATTATTTTAACACATGTATCCAGTGTACAATGCCAAGAGTCACTTTGGATAGTAAGATAGGTGGCATATAAATTCAATAAATAAATAAAATTATTCCAATGTCCAGTTGTAAACCACAATGATGAATCAGCCAGCACTTAAAAGTTATAGACATTTCATCAGTTTGTAAGACAGAATGGATTTCATTGTCTAAAACATTATGTACAGAAGTAAGGAAATTCTAAAGACATTGATGGTTCATTAAAAAAAGGAGATAAACTTAGTAAGTAGTTGTTTAAAGTTCACATGCAGATAAATAACGATTTCCACAGTCTTCCATTTAATTATAACCAGTTTATTGAATAGACCCAAACTACATTATTTCCACTGTACAGCTTGCTTATGAAAAATAGGTTTTAGAACTATCTAAAAGTTACTTTTTGTATAACTTGCACCTGTTTGCAGATCTAGTCAATTGAAGTTCTGAAAACATATTTTGTTTGATGAAGTTTGAAGGCTATTTGAACCACAGGCAACCAACTTTCATTGTAGCTATTCATATATTACTTATTTGCAGGGCATTTATAATGTCAGTGATAGAATCTGCATTCTTGGTTTTCCCAACATTATTCTCCTACAACTTTACACTATGGCGTTCTGTAGTGAGCACAAAGTTTTAACTAGGGTTGCCATAAACTGGGCGTCTGATCTTTAAAAATGTGTGTCTGTGTTTGCGTGTAGATAGATAGAGACAGAGATGATAGTGATATAGATTTGTATGGTTCAGTTGCAATATTTATACATTCTCCTGTAGTAAACAACTCAATGATAAAATACATTAGCATATAAGTATAAAGACAAAAGGGGTTATTAAAAAGACTTATCTTCTCAGGATAACGTTTTCCACTGTGAAGGTGAAATCACCTGGAATGTCTTTTCTCATACTCATCAACCACTGTTGAAATAAGGAGAAGAGTTTCTCCATTAGATTTTGATCTTCAAAGAATTCTAAGCCTTTGTGTCACTATTGTCTTGAATTCTGATTAGAATTCAAAATGAAAACTGACGTAGCCCTTGCAAGTATACAGGGTGATCTGTAAGTGTGTACCCAACATCATCAGGGCATCTTTAAATCATGAACCTGATTCTTCCAGGGAATCACCTTCCCATTTAAAGCAGGTTGAAGTCCTTCTAGAATCTGTACATCTCTGGACCAAAACCATCCCAGTATCATCTAGAGCAGCGGTTCTCAACCTGCTGCTCTCTGGCGCCCCTTGTGGAATACTGTGACGGCGTTGGCAGTATCTCCACAGTGCAGGGGTCAGCACTTTGGCAGTCATTTTAGAGGGCACAGACCCTCCCCCCCACAGCATCTGAGACCCCCCACAGTGTTTGTCACTGCAAGGTAATCTACCTGCATGGCAAGTTTGGTTGAGACCAGTCCAGCCATTGCAGAGCATATACAGCACACGCATGCGCACAGGCACAGACACACACAGACACACAGACACACAGACACACACACACACACACACACAGAGAGAGAGAGAGAGAGAGAGAGATTTATATATACAGATATAAGAATTTTACTAGATAAGGACCATAATTCTTCTACTCCACTATTGGGTGTCATACAGGATAGTGACTAACCAGATGCATGTATAACAGAATAGTTGTCCTCTTCCACTTTTGCATCTTAGAAACTGATATTTAAACAGCATGCTCTAAAAGGTAGTTTACAGTCATCCAAACTGGTGATCATTCATGCCATTAATCCACAATATGGCATGATTTTCATCTAATCACAGACGATATCTCTGAGGTTTAACAGTGAGAAAGGAAGAAAACGTTATCTAAAGCCCTTATTTTCTAT
>JANHFR010002389.1:104609-116190 GCA_032468015.1 Mimophis mahfalensis | reverse complement strand
TTCCTTTAGCATTTCCTCTAACCACCGCCAAATTCCTCCCCAATATTTTTGTGCCTTAATGCAACTCCACCACATATGAAAGTATGACCCGGGGGTTTGCTTACATTTCCAACATCTTGCTACAGTATTCTTTTTCATCTGTGCTAGCTTCACCAGGGAGTAATGCCACCTGTAGAACATTTTATATAGGGCAGAACACATTTCTGATTCACCTTCTAAACATTGCATGAACAAGGAACAGATCTGTCACCTCCCCAAGATTACAGATATGGCAACTGCTATATTCCAGACCAATTCTGCCAAGATGATGACAATCACCACAGTACTAGGCAGAATACTATTTTCCCAAAATTTCTTCTCCCTTGGCAGATTCTCCTCCAAAGGTACAAAAAATTGTTTAATATAACTACCTAAACAGATCAACAATGCCAACGGTGTTAATGAGATGACTGTCAGTTTTTTGGCCCACAAAGTTCCCAGCTCTCTGCTCAGTCTTTCCTCCCATATCCCAATTAAAATCTTATACATGTTTTGTGGCTATGTGTCTTTCTCTCCACCTTCCTAAATTGTCTTCTTTTTCTCTGGATTTCAAACCTCATTGCTCAGAACCAGTTTGAAGACTTTGTTTAGAGGTATTTAGCAACTTTCCATTGGTTGCTACTTAGCAACATTCCATTGGCTGCTACTTGGGGAGGACTGCATTCAAAGCTAGTGTAAAGGCTACATTCGTAACATCAAAAGCAAATAAGGTAACATCAGACAGAGTGCTCCATTGCAATAATAATGCACAGGTGTAAATAACTCCTACCCAGTGGTGGTATTCAACCAGTTCTGACAGGTTATAGTATATAGATGAACTCTGTTTATCTATATCTATAAAACAGAAGTGTGGGTGTGTGGGTTTGTGGGTATGTCCCGAAGAGGCTCTTCCATCCCTATACTAATCTGCCCCAAACTTGCCAGGCACATACGTTGCACTCTGGAGACAAATACTGGGGGCGGGTCACAAGTGCCTTTGTGCCTTTTCCCCCACCCAAAAAAGTGCCAAAATGGATACCCCCACTGACATTTCACTGCCAAGCTCTGCTGAGCATGTGCAGAAAGGGTTACCAGGCAAGGGATGCAAATCAGAGGCTCTCCAGCCAATAGAGGCGAGGCATGCAAATCAGCCAAAGAATTGTAGGCTGCAGCATTTTTAGAAATATGCAAGTGAAACCGGGTTATCGGCTAGTGCTATATATACATCTGGCATCTTACATTTAGCACTTACTGGATTTCTTCATTCATGGCTTTTGTAGTGCATGCAATAACAATTAGCTTATCAACCACAGTGTCTTTCAAGGTCAGCTCATAAGGCTTCCAGTCCCAGTATTAGCTGTGGAGAAGCCTGATGCCCTGATGACAATGACCCTAAAGTGAGCAGTACCAAAGAGTTGCTGCTTTGTAGAAGCCAGTCTAAGGACTATGTGAGGAGTGAAAGCTGTAGTCTTACTGGTTTTGTGGGAAGATACTGTATGTGAAGTTGTCCTGCTGAGTCAAATGGTAATAATAGAATTGAGAACACCTGGTAGTTTTCACATAAGGTAGCTCTCTCCTCTTGGCCTTGAACTTCTGCTCCACCGCCTGCTTCCTCTGCAAGCAGACTGACAGCCCTGTTGCCTCATGGCTGAAATGTTCCTTCCTGCTCAATGAACCAGGATCCGAGGCTTCGCTGCCACAAGGAGAATATAATAGAGGACATCAGTGGATCATTCTTACTTTCATTGCAAATGAAAATAACAAGTGAGGGTTTCTCTTTGCTGAACTGACCCTTGATTTATCTGAAAGGGATTTTTCTTTTTCTTTTTCCTTTTCTTTTAAATAAAGGACTAAGTATTATTACCTTGAGTGTTTGGAAGGGGGAGTATGCAGACAGATTTCTTTAGAGCGGGCTGACTAGGTGTCACGAGCAAATCATTAATCTGCAGACCCATAAAATCAAGGTAATGGTAGCCTATCTCACAACAGTGGCTTATTGGATTGAGAAACAATAAAGCACCTGGTGACTGATAGCCTAAAACTCCTTTTGAATGAGGGTTATGAAATAATTACTTCAATTCTTGATCCACGATAACCCCTACCCCTGCTTTTTTTTCCTCCCTCCCCCTTTTTTTTGCAGTCTTCATGCAACACCTTTCTCTGCAATCCTCCCGCATTTTGTCTGCTAATATAATATGTGTGAAATAAAAGTTTTGAGGAATAAAACGTGTCAGGTTATTGCCTAGATCGGGTGTTAATAAATACACATACACAAATGCTTTATGCACCTGGAGTTACAAACCATTTCAAGAGAGGCAACCTGGCTTTCTTTGCTGAAATGAATGGGGTTAAAAAGCCAGCTTGGTTTATGGACTGAAGGAAATCCTTTCATATTCAGGTGTGCAGTATAATGAAAAGCAATTACAAAAAAAGGGGGGGATATGGCTCATACCCGGAGACCATCCAGCTTTCTGTTTGTTTGTTTTTTCCCCCAAGGCTTGCTCAAATGTGGAAGTCATGTTCATATATGGACAGTCATAATAAAATGAAAGAAATCATAAGATTAGAAATAGGCTAAAACCTTTGAAATGTTTGGAGGTCTCCTTCTTACATTTTCTCCCTGAAGGCTGTCAAGAAGGTAAGTTAGATTGACACAAAATTTAGATCTACCTATGATGAAGTCAGACTCCAAAGAGTCTCTGCAAGGTATAAGTCATCCTAATAGTATTTGGAATTTTTATAATATCCTTCTATTCCACACACATACCCTCCCCAATCCCCATGAATTTTTTTTAAATAAGAGCTATCTTGAACCTGATTATTTCAGAAAGGCTTTGATACTGCCTTGTATTTTATATACAGTGGTTACAATCTATAGGAAGCTGTAAGCACTATGGTTCATCGGAAGGCCAGGGTGAAGATTTATGGGGACAATGGGCATAGATGCCCTAAATTAGGTTTCAGAACTAGCATATTGCTTTCAGCATGAAAAGGAATTAGTTTTTAAAGAATATTCCATAGTTTTGAAAGTCATTGATGCAATTAATGTTGAAAGATGCGATGAGTTTCAAATGTGAATGTTAGGAGGAGGTAACAAGAAAAGATTCAGGGACAATACCTTGGGAAATGTACCCTCACATCTAAGATCAACCTTTGATATTTGAAAAGATCTGTATGTATTTTCACTATTGGCAAAATTATCACGATTTCTATACAGCCAGAAGGAATTCACTATTTAAATGAAATGATCAGAATCAAACCAAAGCACAAATCTTTAGTTCATTAAAATAAAATAACAAATTGGGCCTTATATCACACTCATAAAATAACTTAAAATCAAATATTTTATAAAAAAGGCCTATCTTCTTTCTTGATTTCTCCCCCTGCCCCGCCTTTTTTTTAAAAAAAGAAACTACCTGACACAGTGCCCAAAGCCTACTGGAATGAATTTGTCCAATGCAAAATGATATTGAATGTTAAAATGTCCTTTAATATATGTTTTATACTATACAGGAATTATTGAAGTCATCAGTTACTTCTCTTAAGATGGTTGAAGGCTGATTACTCATTGTCTCATTGAGGAATCTTCAAATAAGGGTGAAGATTGGCTTCAACCCTACTTTACTTCCTGAATCATCATAACACCGAAACTGATTGTGATTAAAAAAAAATTATTTTATATAAATAGAGTAAATTTATGTGATGGACATAGTGGAACACATCTCTTGCTATGAGTTCCACCTAACAACACTTTTTTCCCCCCAGAAAGTATAGTTAGAAATAAGTTGCACTGAGTTCCCTAGAGAACTATTATATAGGGCTATAGCCTTTTGTCCATGTGATTAATATTTGGTTGGATTCATTGTAGTTTGATTTAACTTTTAATATTTTTATTTAATTCCTTTAAATATTATGGAAACCACTTATATATTGTTTCCAGCATTGGTTTCTAGAAAAATATTTGGGTGTGGAAAATGGCATGTTAAACATTATCACATTTTTTGACAAAGTGAGAGAGCCATTGTGATGCAGGGATAGACTATTGGCTCTGAACCAATAAAACTTAGGATAAAGAAGAAAAGTGTTACTTTTAAATAAAAATTACAGCAGTTTCTATATTTATAGTTTGAACCCCCACTCTTTGCAATTTTCCAATTTGCATGGTAGATATTCATTCTAGTGTATTGCAAGCTGAGGTTAGCCAAGAATCTTAGATTTGCTTTCCTATCCCTTGCTTCAAACAGACTGAAATTCAAATAGTAAACATGGTTAAGGATCTACTTGAGCATTTTTTCACAAAGTGAGATCAAGGAGCATACAGAATGAAATAGCATAAACAAAACTGCCCAACATAAAATTTTGTAATGGAGGAAATAAGTATTAGTCTTAATATTTTAATATTTTACTATTACGAAGAGGTGAAATTAAATAGAAATTCCAAGCTTTAGAAATGCTTTCTTTTACTCCTCCAGAGCATGACACTGGGGCCTGATAAACATCCCTTGGAAAAGGTATTCTCTAAAATAGATGCATATTGTCTGAGCCATCCACTCTTAGTGGCTGCTTATTGATTGTTCTGCAAAATCAAATTGCTTACATTTTCTCTTCACCATTGTGGCTGTTCCAAATATTGCAGTCAGCCATATTCATTACACCATGGATTAAGGTCAAGGATTTGCTGATATTAAAACTGTAGGCTGAAATTTCTTTTCTTTTTTTTTCTTTTTTGTCTTTAGCAGAGTACTAGGAAAGATGAGCCATGGTGGTGTAGTGGTTAGAATGCATTACTGCACATTAATTCTGCTGACTACTAGCAATTGTATTCTCACGGCTCAAAGTTGACTCAGACTTCCATCCTTCCAAGGTCAGTAAAATGAAGACCCAGACCATTGGAGATGATATGCTGAGCTCTGTAAATTGCTTAAAGGGGGCTTTAAAGCACTATGAAATTGTATATAAGTCTAAGTGCCATTGCTAGTGCTAGAAACCAAAAATAATGTGTTTTCTAATACTCTATTATGTACCACACTATAGACGCTGTTTTAGGTTCATGTTTCTGCATCGAGATTGAGCTTAAATTTTATAGATTATTTTTTTTATTATAGTGAGAATCAGAGTGAAGAAGTCAATTATCAATTATCATCATTATAGCTATATGAATTTGTTGAGTTCGCTTGTTTGTGATCAACCATAGAATAGGTATGTACAGTATCTGAGCTTGGAATAATCTTTCATTCATAGACATGGCATGAGATCGAAGCCTTTCCTTATAACTATGTTTACACACACACACCCAAAAAACAAACAAACAAACCCAAGACTGCAGAGAGCTGGTCTTGTTCTACATCATCTTGCATAGTATGTAGTGAGTGCTTTCACAAATAAAGGAAAGGCAAGCTGAGGCCATTGGGAGGCAGCATAGGGGGATTTATGGAGTGGAAAGTCAATGCATCCTGACTGTTGACTTTTTAAAAACAACTTGGAACCATATTGATGTCAGCAGCACCCTGTAAGTTTGAAAGTCACTCAAAAGATAATGCCCAGATTCACAGAAGGCAGGGAGGAGATTTAATTTGAATTTCGATAGGCAGAGTGGGGGGGAAAGAATCAGATTGCTAGTCATTTAAGAAAAATAATGGCACAGAACATGTGGGCAATGATGCAGGAAAGCTGGGATTTATTGAAATGCCTTTTTAAAACAGTAGAATGTTGTTTTAGTTCTGTATCTCATTGATTTATTAAATCTTTGATTTTTCAATTTAAATTTTTTTTTATTACTGATACAAAGCTAGCTGGTTGCCAAACAGCATATTGTATTCTCTCCAAAGTTCTTGCCCTGACTGTCACCATGCATAGTTTATAACAACTTGTGTATCGCCCCCATCAATGCAGTCTTCTTTGTTTAATACTTAGTAACCTTCTTGGTTCCCCCTTTTGCCTCTCTCAGCCTAATACTACATACTATTTTGTAGCAGTGAAATCCATTCAATGCTCTGTACTCATGTAAGAGATGATAGCAATACCGCCTTGGTGCAATTGGAAAAGAGGGACTATTTTAGGGCATTCTCCAGATAACTGGCCTTTAACTCCTCAGCCAGCATGGTCACTGCCGAGAACTCGGAAAGTGAAAGACTACAGTCTGGGCAGAATACAAGTAAGGAAAGATTTATGTTTAGCAAAGGAACATGGGAGAGGCAAAAAAATTAATATCTCTGGCAGAATTCAGCTTCCACAAAATTGAATAGCAGCATTCCTGTTGTTTAAAAGGAAAGCAATAGCAAAATGAAGACAGTTCCATAAGAATGAAGTGACAACTGCAGCAATAGAAGGACCCAGTGAACAGATCAGCTCCCCAGAACTCCTTTACAGATCATGGAGAGCACTAGGATCACCCACAAGTTTACTCCTCACAGACTCTGCCCACCATAAGGTTGTAAAATTGTGATTTTCAATAGTTTGTGACCTCTGGAATCCGGGTGGGGATTTTTTTCCTCAAAAATATGAGACTATGAAAGAGCGATAATAATTTGAATTGGGGAATGCTAATTTAATTGTATGTGATTGGTGGACTTGTCATTCGGAAGGTAGGCAGTTCAGGATCCGAGCATGGCATGATGAGCTTCATTCTAGCCCTGAGCTCCTGCCATCCTAGCAGTTTAAAAGTATTCCATCTTTGCAAGGACAGTAAAACGAGGACCCAGATGGTTGGCGGCAATATGCTGACTCTGTAAAACCACTTAGAGAGGGCTGTAAAGCACTGTGAAGTGGTGTATAAGTCTAAGAGCTATTGCTATTCAAATACAAGTAGATAAATAGGTACCACTTCGATGTATAGGTAACAGTGTTCCATTCAGCTTGGCATATACCATATTTTTTGGCATTTAAGATACCCTCCCCCCCCCAAAAGAGGCTGAAAATTAGGGTGCATCTTATAAATCGAATGTGGTCTTGCCCACCCACCATTTTCCCTCTCCTTCCTTAGAATCAGCTCAAAAACATGCCATGCTGAGCCTGCTCTACACACCGGAGCTTCCTTAGAGCCTGCTCTACATGCCGGAGCATCTTATACTTAAAAAAATATGGTAGGTGTCCATTATACCTACCAGGTTGAAGTTACCATTCACCATTAAATAGTGATTGGTAGTTATTTTACCAGCAATTGGCTTGGCATTCAAAAGAGAGAGATATAACCTAGATGCTCAACTTTCAAAGGAATGTGACTTCCTTGGCTAGATTTTTAGGAAGGGAAGCCAACAAGCAACCTGCTTTTATTTTTCTGCAATGGCCAGGCTGAAAGCTCTCCCTTAGGCCCAAATTTGTCCTTCCACTAATTCTTGCCTCCCAGCAATTTGCCTCCTTGCAGCAAACAGCAAACAACCTGATTCAGCTTCAGCATAGCCAGATTAGCACAAGCAATTGATTGTGGCAGAATTGGCCTCCCAACCATTTTGGGGTAGCAGGGGTTGAAACGGGCAGAAAATGGGGTGTGCAGAAGCCAAAAATGGGTCATGTGCAGGCTAAAAATGGGATGTGGATGCTGGAAATGGGGAGTGCAGAGGCGGCAATAGGCAATGGCAATCCCTGCAGCCTGAAACAGCTGATGGTCAGGACTCAGGAGGCCAATCCAACTGCCAATCAGCTGCTTGTGATAATCAGAGTGTACTGAAGCTGACCAGGCTGTTGGCTGTTTGCTGCAAGGAGGCAAATTGCTAGGAGGCAGAGGCTGAAGGATGGAGGCCAGTAGGTGGGTGGGGCTTCAGCAACATTCTCTGTATAAGACACACAGACATTTCCACCCACTTTTGGTGGTGGAAAAAGTGTATTTTATAAACCGAAAAATACAGTATTTGTTGGTAGGAGAATTGTGTCTTTGGGTAATTTAAATAAGGAAGTGGAATGGTAGCTTTTTTGTTACATTAATCAGGGGAAAGTATAACATGTAGGGTATAAATAATGGTAGAATTAGAAGCTTTTAATCTCTAATTACATTATGTGAAGTTGTGTATGAATAAAACATAACAGAATGTTGGCGTAATTTGTAGCAGACATTAGTTGTTCTCCCTCTCAATCTGCTGATCACTGCTGCAATTTTTGAATGGTTAATTAATTAAACTGAATTGGATCATTGTCCTTAGACTTTACAAAATTCAGGTTACTTACACCATGTAGTTTGATCGTGTCCAAACTGTTCTGCCCACTGTGTGAACTGAAAAATTGTGCTTCATCTGAAATAACAAATTTATCACAATCAGTGTACAAAGCCTTTTAGAAACTGTACATAACAAGTACTGTCAGATGAACATTTTGCAAATGAGATTCACAGATTATAATTAGTAGGAAATGTGACTCCACAGATTTGGCACATTTCCAGACACATTACTAAAATAATTTTCTTCATGACTTAAGTGGTGGAAAAAATTACATATCTAGTGTTATACTTTATCCGTACCTTCCTGAATTTCAAAAGCTATTATATCAGCATTCAAGACATATGCTATTGTTAGTATTATTTATTTATTTATTTTATTTATTAATTAAATTTATATACCGCCCTTCTCCTGAAGGACTCAGGGCGGTGTACCGTGATTGCTCATGTGTGTTTGTTATATACGTATGGATACAAGTGACAGCTGTCTTATATGTCATCACACTGTCACTGTTGATCATAGTTATTGATGTAGATCAATAACTATGAACTCATTTGAATGTAATACAAAGCTGGGTTGAAGAAATAGGAATGCATCTTCAGTTCATTTGGTTATTTTCCACTCTTCATTTGAAGTGCTGTTAGGAAGCAGAAACTTGAAGCAATTAACTGCAGTTTAGCATCATCTGGAGTCAGTTTTTATTATCGCAGTATACAAATATAGTAAATAAATAGAACTATAATCTTATATGGTAATTAATGTTAACCACTTTTCTGAAACAGGACAGTTTCTTATAGTACAGTTTCAACAATTTCTAGAAGCCATACATGACTCTAACCACATTTGTCTTGGTCCAGCAAAATTATTAAACTGCAGTTAATTCTGTGACATCCTTAAAATGTTGATTTTAGCAAGCATTTCATGAGAGATGTATGTTTGCAAATTGCTCAGTTATCCTACAAGCAACAAAAAATGTCCACTTTTGGGCAGGCTATGAAGAATATTGAAATTAGGTGGCAGAAATTGACTGACAGAAGATCCATTTAATATGGCTGTTTTATGAAATTTTATCATTAAGGAATGCAATCAACTTCACTGTTGACAAACCCAGAGTACAGGTTTTTCAGGGCCTGAAATGTTTAATGACCCAAGTGATAATTTGTATTCCATGATGTCAGTTTTCTCAATAATAACAATAAATGTTTGGCTTATTAAAACCAAATACAGGTAGTCCTTGACTTACAATCGATTGCTTGGCTACCATTTGAAGGTACAATAGACCTGCTTCCAAAGGCACTTATGACGGAGGGCTGCATAGGATGGATTTTGTAATACGTGCAATGTGGATTTTGTAGTACTGTTGCACTGGATTTTCAAGTATTTTAATTTGCTCTATTCAAATGTATAACTAATAATTCGCTATAAGTCTTCAAAAAAGAAGGTTCAAGGAGGGTGTAAAAAAGGTCTCCCTTTTAGAAACTAGGATTAGCCAAAGTACTTCATTCAAAGGACTAAACTTTTTAGTTTTCAGCTGTTTTCAGGCCTCCATGAACAAAGTAAGTATTCAAGCTCAGTGTTGGGAAACACTGTGAATGTATCTTATCTAAACGCATTCTTACATTTTACCCTGGCAAATGTTTCTTTTACATTTTTTCATAATGCAATGCTCCTTTCTATGATTATGCTTACATGTTATTGGATACTTTAGGATGTAACCAGACAGATAATTTTTCCTAAATTAATCAACTTTTACTTTGAAGTTTATTCATTGTGCAAATTATAAAACTAAATGTAAACCATTTTCCAGGTTCTCTCTTGTAATATTAAAAAAAGAGTTACCTTATTTTTAATATTTCAAAAAAATCATAAATTAAATGATCTTCCTTTCTCAGTAGCATAATTGGGGTTTAGCATATGAAAATACTCTCCAAGAAGCCACATTTGGCCAACATGACCCAGTTTCAAAGCAATGGCTGCAACATTGCCTTCACCATTGTTCACCCTTATGACTGACCATAAAGATGCTGTAGTGCTCCGTCCTTCTGTCTCCCAATCCTGGCCTTGCATTGCATTGTATTGGCTGGGCTCCTCTGTAAAAAAACCCCAAAAAGGTAAGTTGGGTGCTGCTGGACCTTGGAAATGGGCGAGAAGCAGGCCGACTCCTGGAAGTCCTTTGGGATGAAAAGTAGTTCTCAGCCTCTCTAGAGGCTGGTTGCTTTTGTTGCCTGGCTTTAGGCAATCTTGCCTGGCCAATTAGCCAGGTTGGGATCAGACTAAGGCATGGGGAACACCAAGGGAGAGGGAGCAGACCACTGGGTGCCTTGTGGGTGGGGAGACCTTGGAAGACCTGCTTGCCGCGGCCTGTGTTAGACTTTCAAGAGCCTTTCCCATCCCTGGGGCACATTAAACTCCATTTAATGATGTACTGTACATATTCATTTAACAATAGAAATGGCACTGGTCGCTTTGTTGGATGAGCTCTGGAAGGCTCGGGACAGGAGTTGTTCTTCAGTCCTGGTCCTATTAGATCTCTCAGTAGCTTTTGATACCATCGACCATGGTATCCTACTGCAATGACTTGAGGGGTTGGGAGTGGGGGGCACCATTTTCCGGTGGTTCTCCTCCTATGTCTTGGGTCATTCTCTATTTGTGTTGGTAGGAGGGCAGAGATCGACTCCGAGGTTGTTCACTTGTGGAGTGCCTCAGGGGTCGGTTCTCTTGCCCCTTCTGTTCAACATTTATATGAAGCCACTGGGAGAGATCATCCGTGGTTTTGGGGTGCAGTATGATCAGCATGCTGATGATACCCAATGGTTCACCTCCACCCCAAACCAGCCCAACTATGCCTTTGATGTGATGTCTCAGTGCCTGGAGGCCATCTGGATCTGGTAGGGGATGAACAGGCTCAGACTCAATCCTTCCAAGACTGAGTGGCTATGTTTTCTGGTGCCCTGGTTTGGTCAATATGTACCATAGTTGACCATAAGGGGAGAGACCTTGACCCCCTCAGAGAGGGCTCGCAACTTGGGTGTCCTCCTGGATTCACAGCTGTCTTTAGAGGACCATCTCTTGGCCGTCACCAGGGGGGCTTTTTATCAGGTTCTCCTGATCTACCAGTTGCGTCCCTTTCTGGACCGGGATGCCTTATGCACAGTCACTCGTGCCCTCTTCACCTCCCAGTTAGTCTACTGTAATGCTCTCTACATGGGGCTCCCCTTGAAAAGCATCCGTAAGCTCTAACTGGTGAAGAATGTGGCTGCATGGGTTATTTATGGGATGCCTCGGCACTCCCATGTAACACCTCTCCTGCATGGCTTGCATTGGCTCCTGGTGGTCTTCCGGGTGCGATTCAAGGTTTTGGTTATGATCTTCAAAGCGCTCCATGGCTTAGGCCCAGGGTACTTGCAAGACCTCCT
>JANHFR010002389.1:32508-46671 GCA_032468015.1 Mimophis mahfalensis | reverse complement strand
AGAGGAACTCCACCCTCTGGGCCCAACCAGGTTTCTGTAATGCATGCCAGATCCGCGGACTCCCCCTCAATAAGATCATAAATGAGGGGGGCCTTATGAACCACAGATCTGGCATTTAAATACACCACCCTAAGCCCAGGGGTCCGAACTCCCTCACTCCTAGAGAAAGGGGATGCAATCGGGGGGTCGAAGCGTGCCACAGCTCGAAGATAGCGGTGACATACCCCCTGAGGGTGATATGGCCCCCTATGCCACCTGCCACCAAACCCAACCACCATATCAATTAAAGACATGTCCACCCCCCATTCCTCCCCCACCCCGCAAGGATTGGCTTTTGGTCTGGATCCAGATCTGGCTGGGGGAATTCCCTCTAGTTCTCCCTCAGCCTTTTTTTCCTCCCTCCTCCCTAACCCCTTAAAATAACCCGATAAAAACCACAATTTTTACAATTTCTGAGATCCCTACCCTCGCCCAGCATCCTTTCCGAAACCCCATCCATTAGTAATGGAAGGGGATCATCATCAAGGGATTTGTAGATGGCGGGACACTCCCAGGAGGCGGGGGGGAGTTCCTGAGAGCAAACAAGTCCATGGCTGAATAACGGATCATAATATGAGACTAGTGGGGCCAGAGTCTAATGTAGCAAGATGTTAATACGGAGGTTAATATGGATGTTAATGTTCAGTCTCTGGAGTCCAAGTCTGGTAGATGTTCAGCCCGTTGCCACCTAGGCCTAGTCCCCTGGTGATTACTGGTCACCCTCTCACGGTGGTCAGGCATAATTCAGGGTCCAAAACCGGAACCCTACTGCTCTCTCACAGCAGTAGGGGAAGAATAATTGTCTAACCACTGTCTCACCATGGTAGGTTCCTTGGACTTCAGGAAAACAGAGTGTCTATGGAATTTGAGGGGGTTGGTGTAGAAGTTCCGGGAAGATTTTAAGCTGTGGGGGAGGGTTGCAAAGTTCTTTCAGCGCTTATTCAGTCGTGAAGAGGGTTGGTATAGAAGCCCTTTCTCTGTGATGGTCTGGTTGCTGTTTTCTTTCCCTGCGGCTTGTTCCTTCTGCGGCTAAACTTTGCTGCATCATCAATGGCCATGCTAAGGTTTTGCCATCTTCGTGCCCAGCGTCATGGTGTGTGGAGCTGGGGAGGAGATTTCTTAAGCCATGGAGGGCCACATAGGTTGTTTGGCAGCTGGACATGGAGCGGGATGTCTCTGAGGTCTTTTTTCTCTCTTCCTGTGGCATGCCTCTCCTGTGGCTGAGCCTTGCCATGTTATCCAGGGCTGCACTGAGGTCCCGTCAACTGTCACACCTGGCCTCTCCGTGTGTGGTGCTTCAGCAGGTTTTAAGCTACAGAGGGCTGTACAGATCTCTTGGTGGCTGGAGGTGGAGCAGGGCGCCTCAGCAGGTTGTCATTCCCTCCCCCCACACACAGTCCATCCCTCTTGTGGCTGAGATCTGTCAACGGCTGTGCTGAGGCCTGCCAACTGCCCCGTCTGGCTTCCCAGTGTGTGGTGCTCCGGGCGGACCTCAAAATACAGAGGGTTAAGCAGCCCCTTTAGGGTGGAGTGGGGCATCTCCACAGGCCACCGTTCCTTCTCTCTGCGGCCCACCCCTCCCTCAGCTGAGCTTCGCCTCGCTGCCAACAGCTGCGCCGAGGCCTGCCAGCTGCCGCATCCAACCTCCTGTTGTGCGGCGCTCTGGACAGGCCTCAGGACATAGAGGCTGTGCTGTTCCATTGGCGGTTGGAGGCAGAGCGGGGCATCTTCACAGGCTGCCGCCCCCTCCCTCTGCCACCCGTCCCTCCCACGGCTGGGCTCCGCCGTGCTGCCAACGGCCACGCCGAGGCCCACCAGCTACCGCATCAGGCCTCCTGGTATATTGCTTCATAGTACTTTACAGCCCTCTCTAAGTGGTTTATAGAGTCACTTTTATTGTCCCCAACAATCTGGGTCTTATTTTACTGACCTTGGAAGGATGGAAGGCTGAATCAACCTTGAACTGGTTGGGACTGGACTTCTGGCAGTGGGCAGGGTTAGCTTTCAATACTGCATTCTAATGATTATGCTACCATGGCTGGATATACATTTATATAAAAAAAGTAAATACATAACATATTTTCAATTCCTATTAATGAGGGTTTTTTTTTTAATTAAAAGTGGAACTGGGCAAAACATGTGTAGATATTTTTGTGGGATTGCAGGAGAATTATGAGAATTATGCAGTTCAATCTTCACATTATGCCAGAAAATTAGCCCAAAGTTTCCATTGCTTGCTAAGCAAGGCAGTTGTTAAATGAGTATTGCTATATTCTATAACTGCAATTAACAACTTGCCTCAGTTGTTAATTGCAGTTGCTAAGTTAATAACACAGTTGCAGTTGCTAAGTTAATAACACAGTTGTTAAGTGCATCTTTCCATATAAGGTCATGACCCCGGGACATTGCAACCATCATAAATACATGCCAGTTTGACAAGAATCTGAATTTAGATCATTTAACCAAGGCGATGCTGCAGCAGTCATAAGTGTGAAAAATGGTTACATTTTTCAGTGCCATTGTAACTTTGAATAATTGTAAGTCGAGGATTACCTGCATTAGGTAACATATGTATGAAGTTAAGATAATGTAATAAATGGGTGTGAACAATGTGGAAGTAAAGTTTATAGAGACATAGGAAAATTGCAGCTATCTTACATGTCTAGGAAAATACTGAGGCATTTGCCTTTCCTATCCATCTGACTGTTACATTCCGTTCCATACCTTCCTTTATCACAGCCAGAATGATAATTTCTTTTATATTCTAATGAAGGACTTTAATTTATGACAATGGGAAAGTGTTTATTTCTTGTTCTTTTGACAACAACAAAAGAGTTGGGGGAGATTTCTTGTTGTAATACATTCTCAGCGTGTGGATGAATGCTTGACAATCAAATGAAAGAATAGCCACACTGTGTTTTCTTTTGTAGAAATTTACATTAGTTCACAATGACCCTGATTTTTCTGCACTTGGAAAATACTTGAAGATTAGAACATTATGAACTCTCTATATAAAAATAGTAATCTTTTCAAATACCACTCCTCCATCCTTGAAATAATTTTCAGTTCATGGCGGGGAGCTTTGCTCAGCTTCAGCTGGTGCACAGGTTATAACTCTACCTGGATCTGGATTTATTTATTTATTTCAATGTATAGTATAGATAGAATATGAATTCAGAAGGGATTGATCCATGAGATCAAAGAGGCAGTTCAAAAGTTGGCTCCATTCTCTCACCCAGATTCTCTTAAAAACCCTCTCCCAATCCCAGCGCTGTAGGAGATATGGAGCTGACATTTAACTTGCTACAGGTATTACACACAAAGAAGAGCATGTTTTGCCCAGATATGTTTAAAGGAATGCACTCTTCTTGAATAACAATATTGATAGCACTATTTTCAAAGTAGGCCAATACCCCTGCCCCAAAGGATCCTATCACCTGATAAAAGCTGCTAGTCAGACTTCCATTGATTGCACCCCTCCAAAACCAGAGTAAGCATTGACAATGCTAATCTTAGGGATTAGCCACATGTCAAAACTCACTCTGATTGGAACCTCAGCTGCTCCCTAATGTTAAAGAGAATGGCTGATGGGTATTTTTTTTACTACCATGCTTAAAGGTAAGTTCCCCTCGCACATAGGTGCTAGTCGTTCTTGACTCTAGGGGGAGGTGCTCATCTCCATTTCAAAGCCGAAGAGCCAGCACTGTCCAAACACATCTCCGTGGTCATGTGGGAGCATGACTAAATGCTGAAGGCACATGGAATGCTGTTACCTTCCCACCAAAGGTGGTCCCTATTTTTCTACTTGCATTTTTACATGCTTTTGAACTGCTAGGTTGGCAGAAGCTGGGACAAGTAACAGGAGCTCATCTCATTACCCAGTCCTCAGGATTCGAACTGCCGAACTGCTGACCTTTCTGATTGACAAGCTCAGTGTCTTACCTGCTGAGCCACCACATTCCTTTGAGCCACCACGGTTAATGGGAGGGCAAATAACCCCAGAGGAATCCACTGTTTTTCCTTAAGTGACCATCATTCCAACTATAAGGAAAGTTGGGGCAGGCTACCAAAGGAGTGCGGGAGGGGGGCAAAAGGGCACTTGCCCATAGGTCCAAAGGGACCAGGCTTCAATCATCTGATCTTGATTGCTGTCTTGATTTTTTTGAGATACTCCCTCCTCGTAGACCCTGCTTAGGGCAGCACCATACCTGGCTTTGTTACCAAGACAGAATAGCATTTGACAGCTCAGTAGGATGACTAGTTTTCTGTCATCTCAAGCCTGCAGGAAAGCATTTGACTGTGACTGCGACAGCAGCCAATGGACTGTATGGAAACAGAATGACTGAAATGATATTAAAAAGTGGACATATAGAGAAAAGTCCATTGACTAAAATAAATAAGAAAAATGGAGGAGGAGCAGGAAGGTGCAAATACTTTTTAAAATCATATAATTTCCTAACGACCACTAAGAAACAATAATACATAATTAAATTAAATATTAATTCACACATCATAATTAGATTTCTGGGAAATCAATTTCATTCATTAACACGTTTATGATCTCATTATGCTTCCCCATGAATTAGAAATTAGTTTTTGCTTTTTTTTTCTGATCAAAGATCTGGTCATGTTAAGAATTCCAAAAATGTGGGATAGGGAGTTTTCCCTGTCTGAAAGAAGGCTTAGAAATCTATTCTTCAGTGGGATTCCTTTGTTTAAAAAAAAAAAATGTTTTAACATATTACTATCCTGATTTCACATTTCCAGCTTGTCTGATCATGGAGATTACCTCTTAGCTCAGCCACTATATCTCTGACCAGTCTGATCTTAGCCCTTCTGATTACTGATTTGGCTCTGACAGATCTCTACTTGCAATTGAACATTGGAAGAGTATATGACTGGAATTATGGAGGATCACAATTCTCCATTGTGTTGAAAATTCTACCAACAATTCAACAGATGACTTTACATGGGTTGCTGTTGCTACTCTGTTGTGTTTGCCTGCAACTACTGAATGTGGAAACTGCCTCTATTAGTACAGGAAGCTCTGCTCTGAAAATGATTGGTCCAAAGCCTTCCCTTCAATTTCTAAGCTAGGAAGTGGTCTCCAGTTTCTCAGGACTAAAGTCCAACAGCTTGGAATCAGACTGATGTTTGATAGATTTGGGAAAAATGAATTAAGAAACAAGTTCAGTGTTTTCATATGGATTTACAATTTTGTCACCCAGTTTGCCAACTTGGTTTTTCAAATCAGCATTCAAATAGTTTACAGGACTGACACATACTACAAAAGATGCTTTTGCCTCTCTAATAAATACCATGATCTACATCTAACAGAGAGTAATTTAATGATCTTCCATTAAGATGTAGGAAATGAAGCCAAGAAGATTGTGGTAAGAGACAATAAGCTCTGCCTTAAATAACAAATGAAATTGGATACAATCTGCATGTCTCCACAGAAGTAAATCTTATAAGTATATGTAGTACTTTGGAATACAGCCTAAAGTACATTATTTTAAGTCATCTGGATATCCAGTAAGCTTTGAGACCACCACAAAGCATTTTAAATAGGGCTATTACCATATCTGGGCTGTAAGAAAAAACGTCTTGTCGGCTAGCGATCATCCAGATTTTTGTAGACCAAATGAGTTCACCTTAATTTTAAAGTAGTTGAATAGTCATGTTTTAAACATGAGCCAGAATTTCCAATAATGGCACAAGTGAGGCCTAGCATGAGTTGCAACAATATTCTTATGAGGAGTTTATAAATAAGGGAATCAGGTAGGACTTAAAAATCTTGAATTGTCTCCATGAATGCCAGAGTTATTTCTCATGTTGATAAAGAGAACAGCAGTTGTTTTTTGTGTGGTTTTTACTTCAATTTATGGGACCATTATATATGTCACAAAAGGGTGGTGAATAGAGATAAAAGCAGCAATATAAACATTAATAACAATGTGGAGTATTAGTGTTGTTTGAAGAATGGAACTAAAATGATTGCTATAACTGTTAGAATCCAAGGGGGGAGGAAAGCAGTGTAAAAGAAGCCATACATTTTACGAAGTGTTGAAAAATAGTAAGGTTGCAGGTGTGGAGAAATGTTAAAACATTGACATGATTTGCTTATGGAATGACTTACAACTGTTTTAATATGTGTGCATGTAGACTGCATTTTTTGCTTAAAGATTGGAAGAGGACTGTAAATTAATAGGTAGTAAGAGTCAGACCATGCTTAAAGCAATGTTACTCATCAAGTATATCTGGGTATATGTAATGATTGGAATGTAAGTATGGCCAGTTGTAGCCAAAGACATGAAGGCAATTACAGTGAATTAAAACATATTAATTAACCTAAATACATATTTCATGGGAGAGATCCCCTTCAGTCATCTGTGGTAAGCAGGAATAGTGGCAAGGAAGATGCACAAGAATAACAGAATGACAGAGTTGAAAGGGACCTTGGAGGTCTTCTAGTCCATCCCACTGCTCAAGCAGGAAACCTTATGGTTGTCTGATCTGTTTTTAAAAACTTCAAGTGATGGAGCACCTAAAGCTTTTCACTGTCCAGCCAGGGTGGATTTTTTTTTATATCTTTCATGCTGAATGTTTGGGGTGGGGGCTGCTTTTTTTCCTTTTATGTACACATTTTGTTCCTTTTGTTGTTGTTGTTGGTACTGTTGGATGTATGTTTTGTATTTTACTCCTATTGATAAAACGTAATAAATATACACACAAAAGGAAATTTCTCCTTATTTCTAGGTTGATTCTCACTTTGATTATTTTCCATCCATTGCTTCTTGTCATGCCTTCAGCCGCTTTGGAGGATAGGTTGACCCTTTTTTTGTTTGGGGGGCAGCTGCAGCTCCTTAGATCTTGGCTACCATGTCACACCCAGTGCTCTTCACTAAACTAGAAATACTCAGTTCCTGTAACCGTTCTTTATATGTTTTAGCCTCCAGGCCCCTATTCATCTTCGTTGCTCTTCTCTGCACAATTTCTAGCACCTCAACATCTTTTTCATATTGTGACAGCCAAAACTAGATACAATATGTCATGGCAAATACTGCACCCACCATGGCAAGACACTCATAAAGTGGTTACTTTTGTTGGGCTCTCCCTGCCCACCAGAGTTGTTTAGTTTAAACATCATCAGCAAGGGTTACCTATTAGTGAGGATTAGCTACACTATTTAGCTGGTAGTCGGTGCCTAAGTTAAGGCAAAGTGGGAAATAGTTATCCAAAAGGGGTCAAAACAACACAGTTGTTATCTTGCAGTTTGCACCAAGCAAAGTAGTAATGCATGCCAATTTGAAAAGCAAATAGGAAAAGTTAGCTCATCTAAGCATCCTGTCTTCCTAAAGTTAATTAAAACTGTGGATAAATTACAGGACCCTCAGAAATCTATCCAAGACCAAAAAGTGGAGAAAATGGCATTTCAATCCCAGCCGCAGCAGCCTTTTATAGGTGTTATTCTAGAGTGGTAATTGTCAACCTTGCAACTTGAAGATGTGAGGATTTCAACTTAATTAGTGGTTTCCTACTTCTAGGACACTTTTGAATTTGTAAATTAACTTATCAACTGTGTATTTCCCAGTGGTTTCCCATCTGAGTACTAACCAGAATTAACTCTGATTAGCTTCCAAGCTTAGAGAAGATTGTGCCACCACCTACTGAGCTACGAATAAAATTGGGATAAAATAGCAACAATAAGAAAATAAGGTTTATGCAGATTTCTTTTTTTCCCTATCAAAGGGCCTTAAGGAGTGAGGATAGAATCTTAATAGCATAGCCATTATCTTCCCAAAGCTGCAAAAAAGTTTCCCCATGGAATGATTATTATTTATAGGAAGCCTATTTTGTGCTCATACATATTTTCTCAGAGCTAGGATCCTTTATGACTATCATATATTTTCATTTGTGGCACAAAGATACTGTATGAAGGTAACTTCAACTTTGTGGAAGTACTTTTTATTAAGCCATAAAACTACTAAGATGTTATACTACAAAAATGTTCATTCTATCATAATATTACTTACAGACAGAGCTAAGTTTGCAATTTTAAAGATTTCAGTATGAAGAAAAATTAAAAACAACAACTGAATTGCATTATATTGTGCATAGAAAAGGTCACTATGTCCAATTCTTTAACATATAGGTAAACCTTACAATATGGGACAATACTGATTGATGTTTCCATGACACCAATAGAAAGTTTGCTCCTAATTTTTTGGTGTGGGAACTAGTAAGTTTCATCTACTGTGACCAATGCCAAAGATAACTGAAATTGTCAAGTAATTAATAAATGGGTTATGAAATGAAATATAATTTCAATGCAACTTTAATTAGTCATTTTAAAAGGTCAATTAAATCAGCAGACAAATTTGTAGCTAGAAAAATAATTCATTTGGAGTAAAAATATGTAATGCTCATTGTATAAATAAGGACAACCAGCCACAAGCACCTGCAAGGAAATTTATCGCTAAGACTTACTACTAACCATTTTCTTCACAAGTAAAAATTTGGGGGAGTGTGAAGTCAAAACCTTTGGTGACTTATTTTTGTATGGAAATACAATACTCTCAATCTTAACTGAGAAGATGCAACCATAAATTGTCTATGCTGGTAGATTTAATAATGTGCTAAAGCAAGCCATCTTGGTAGCTTTGGGTCAGTTGCTTGCTCTCACTCTCAGCCCAACACATTTCACTAGGTGGTTGTTGTGGGGAAAACAGAAGGTGTGGACTTTGGGAATGTATGCTCCCTGGACTTGACCCTAAATTAAGTTGAACAATGCATACATAAACTCACACACACATATATATTAAGTTTCATTTCTATGCAAAGTAGTTGTTCTTGTTTTCCTGGGTACTTTTTTCCCTTTCTCTTTAGGAGGACCCAGGGGACAAGATTAGTGACAGACATTAAATACACCAAGCATTCTGAAGGCTCCTGAGCACTTTTACTTGTAATCGTAGTTAAGCTTAGTCACATGAAATAGATAGGGTCTAGTCAAGGACACTTTCAGAAACAATAATGGAGTCCCAAATTCACAGAAGCCCATATTTGACCTGAAAGTTGAACAGAAGGCTTTGAACACTTTTCCATAACCTATATATTCCTCTCAGGACCTCATTTAGAAATATTGTACGGATTTGCATTGTATTAACCATACTTTTTTTCTACTCATTTTCACTTCTGGTTATAAAGCTATTTTTCTTTCTTACTTCCTGTTCAGGAATTCAAACAGCCCTTGAATTTTAATATACATCAGGAAGAGCAGTGATTGCAGCTTCTACAGCAAAACAAGGGAGCTACATAGAGGATATCTGAAATTAAGATTATTTTCCTCGCCTTTGATATTGCACGGATAACCTGCAGCAACCGCAACTACGTTCAGGATGACATATGGAAATACTTCTATTCTGATCCGACTTCCTCAGCCGAAATACACAACTTCCTTGCTGCCAGGGAAGTACAATGTTTGATTCACATTTGTGAAAACACAGCAAAGATATCAAAGTAGACCTTTAAAAGCAACCAAAAGAGCAAGCCTCTGCAGAATTCATAATGGATAGATCTTTTTGGTTAGAACTCCCTAAGCATTCATCCTAATATGTTTAATTCCCCAGAACAGCAAAGGATTTAGTTTGGAGCATTTCCCCCCATCTCTCACATTGAAATATTAAGAGGGTGAATTGCAAAACCATGTCCCACTTTGAGTTATTAAATCTATTGACCTTAGGCACTTCTGCTGGGGAATGTGCTTCTGTGGTACTGTGTGTGAGCATGTGTGTATGTGTTTTGCCTAGAAGAAAAGAGATATTATATATGCCATGGCATGTCCTGAGTGTTTCTCTGGAGCCAATTTGTGGTATTTGCAGACCTCCCTGACATTATCAAATGGATTGGCATTTCAAATATTTGCGGTGCTCAGCGGACACTAATTCAAGGAGGTGAACCCTGAGCTCCTCCTGTTGTGGCACAGCAAGTGGTGTGTGTCTTTTTAATCACCACAGCTGAAATAAGATCAAAAGGCAATGTGTTGCAAGTTCCTTAAAGCTGCTGTCACAGCACAGAGAGAGGGAAAGGGAGGGGAGCAGTGCAGGAGATCAGTATTACAGCCAGGAAAACACCTTTACTCCTTTGTAAATATTATATAACTGACACGTGTCACAATTCTGACACGTGTCAGTTATATAATGGAGATTTCTTGGGGGGGGGAGAAAATTCAAGATATAAAGTGTCCTTCCCAAATAATTTCCAAATCACAAGTGTCATACATTACCCAGCTCTTCAGCTGCTTTTTCATTCCAATTGATAAATCAGCTAAAATCCTATGAAATGTAACCAGCCCATGTCACACAGAAATAATATTCATGGATTGCAGACAACCAGGAAATGTGTTCTTTTGTCAAACCATTTTCTACTAGATAGGAGTGTGCCAATTTTTTTAAAGGAATTAAAATATTACTGGAAAGCTTGCTGGGTGACTATGAAACCAAGCCTTAGTCTTCACACAGGGCTCCTGTGTTTAATCTATTTCAATCATTCCTAGTATGATCCACACTGCATCTGAATTATCAATACAGTTGAGCACAAGTGGAGAGCATCAAAATGGAAACATACAGTTATGCATTTGGTCTTTCATTCGAAGGCTAACACAACATTGGCTAACACAATTTTGCAAAATATTAACAGGCCAAATCAGTCTAATTTAATCCTTGGAGCATAATTATTGGTTCCGTGCCCAACACTGCATACCCTGCCAACCCCATTTATAATGTGCATTCATTTGTTACACTCTCATTAAATAGCCTATGTGAAAGCAGCTACCTACCAATGAGATCTCCTTAACTAATGTCACATTAAATTTAACTTCTCAGTGGTACAGAGGTAAGATCTTTTGTTCTTTCCCTCCATAGAATGAATACATAGAGGAAAACATAAGAATGGGACTAATGTACAGATGTTACTGTTTCAGGTACTAGAAGAATATAGTACCAACTCTGCGGTATTAGGCCAAGGTCCAACTTTGTTCAGAATTCTGGTTTTGACACCACCACCCAGATGCCCAGGGCACTCTTGGAAGCCAAATATGTAAAGATATCCTGAAACTGGTATTTGGAGAAATGGTGCCCACAATCTGAAGCTACTTGAGCCACTCAAGACATATAACCATTAATAACCCAAGCTTTATATATTTATCCAATTTAGATACATCCAAGTTAGTATTCATGCCTTATGATGCCTTATGATAACCAATTCTACAGCACAATTGTTATGTGAAGACACGTTTTGTTTTGTCTGGTTTAAATGTCCTTCTAGTCAACTTCACTGGATGACCCCTAACAATCCCTGAGAGAGAGGAAACAAAACTGTGTCAGAGATATGGAAGTCTCATTCTCATATTTAATCTACTTTCCCAGGAGATTGATTACACTCTGGGAACTCATTTGTGGCCTTGACCCATTTTATAAGGGCTGCCAATGCATACATGCTAAATCTATTTTTGGTGAAATCATCATAGAGTTATTGAAGGAACGTACAGGAAATGCAGACAAGCTCTTCCTTTATAAAACTCTATGCTCTGGCAAGTTAATGATCTTTAACTTCCCTTCTTTGTTTACAGGCCACACAACTTGTTGTATGAGTCTTTTCATAGGATTCCGTGGTGGTGGTAGGAGCCGTGGTAGGCAGCAAGTAGAGTGCTGTATGTAGTATTTAGCTGCCAGCTGCCTGCAATTAGGCAGTTCGAATCCCACCAGGCTCAAGGCTGACTCAGCCTCCCATACTTCCGAGGTGGGTAAAATGAGGAGCCAGATTGTTGGGGGGCAATGTGCTGACTTTGTAAACTGCTTAGAGTGGGTTGAAAGCCCTGATAAGCGGTATATAAATCAAATGCTATTGCTATTGCTATATTTCAGTTGATGGTTCATTTTATTTTGATACAATAGCCCAACTGAATGATATTCATTTAGACTTTGACATGTTGAATGTCTCCTGGGCTTACATTAGATACCTCTGCATCTAAGTAGGGCTCTGATCATGATGTTCGATAGTTCAATAAATCAAATTTAAGGCTTTTGTTTAAACCTTTGGGTGAATTTTCAACATATTTGTTAAAGATTCCAGAACCTTACCCTCTACTTAAATAAGTCTGGAAGAAAGGCAAAGAAATGAGACTTGGGGTTCAATCTTAGTGAGCCCCCACAGTGCAAATAAAGGGTTCTAGAATTGCAGAGCTACAGAGAAGCCCCCCATGTCAGGAAAGGGGATTAGATAGGTTTCCTTTAAAAATCTGCAGTTGATGGAAGCACCTTGATTTCAAACTATTTTCTAAGCAGACCTTACATTTTAAAAAACCAATAAGAACCTGCTATATTTTATACTGCACAATTAAAAACAAAAATCCACTTTTGTAGGAAATCTAATTGTGGCAACTTAGGAGAGAATTGGCACATGAAATATTCTAGTAGGTCTGAGAACAAAGCATGATTCACATTCTTCTATTTCAAAGAACAGGTACTGATTATAATGCATGCAGCAAGTAAGGGACACACTCACCAGAAAGCACTTAGTCTTAATCCATCCTTTGTCTGTTTGTTTGCTTGTTTGTTTGCTTTTGATAGCAAGGAGGAACCTAAAGACAAGAAAAAAACAATTAAGGAATCAATAATTGTCATATTCCAATACTATATTTCACCATTCCCATATATCGCTTTTTCTCCTCAAAACTTGTGGCACATTACGGTAAGAAGGTTGTTTCCTTTAAATGCCTGGGGTGGGAGTGGGGGGTGTTTGTGTTGCTTTTCTACGAACAATCTTCCAGGATCTGCCAGAAGTATTTCTTTTTCATAACCATCCAACGCATAAAATATCAGAGAGGCTTACATGAGAAATTGCTATTGGCAGCCTCATCCACCATGTGTGCTTGTATAGAAAATGGAGAACAAGCAAGCAGAAAAGCATCGGACTTGGGAGCAGAGTGCATGACTGGATGAATAGTCTGGCACCATAGAGAAGGCTATCAGCATGGAAACAGCCCTGCTTCCAGTGTGCCAGAGGGTTCCTTTGTGAAAACTAGAGGCAATAAAAGATATGTTGTAAGGCAAGCCAAACAAGAGGCACACATCTCTGAAACAAAAGGTGCACTAGGACTTCTCTCGCATTCAGCAGATTCACTCCACTGGTAAGAAATTAAAAATGTTGTTTAGGAGAACGTGTCAGAGCAGCCATTCTGCACTGTGAAGATCTGAGGCTTAACAAGGAATTTGATTTTTGTATCTTGTAAAGATATAAGTAACAACATTTTTTAATTGACTTGATTAACCCCAAAAACCTAGGAAGCATAAACTGGATATGACAGCTAATTTGAAAACTAAATGTAAAAAGATACTTTTGTCATGATTCAGGAGAGATGTAACATTTTCAAAAGCATTGAATACAAGTGCCATATTGGTTAATTTGGAATAAACCTCCCTGAAAACATTCTGTGTGAATTGTTTTTAAGAAATGACGAAGAGAAAAAAAATAATTGTTTTTACCTGCTTCAGTTATGAAATATTTGAGTATTACCCGGATACTTTCAAAGGCAGATATAGAATGTGTCACCTTTGTGACATCAAAATATGCATGGTAGCTCATTGTATTTTCTTTTCAATTCTTTCTGAAGGTTAGCTTCCTTTTAGACTCGCTAGCTTTAGCAGATCTTTTACATCTGATGTTCTTACCAATAACAATCTGCAAAAATATATATATATAAAAAATCCACCTTCAGTTTTTGTTCATTTTGAAATATGATAAGTTTGCATTTGAAATATGTCAAAGCCAATATTTATACAAGAATTTGCAAAAGGCCTTTTCTCTTGGACTTCATGCTTAATATGCTAATATCTGGAATAGATATGGGTACAGATAAATAAAGATACAGATATACTGTAGATAAATATACAAAGATATACTGTAGGTATAGCTACAAGTCACCTATAAAGATTAGAATCCTGTAAGCAATGGTATTCCATGTGAGTCTTTATGGAAATGAAAGTTGGACTTTGCAGAAGCAGGATAGGGAAGGATTTGACATTAGTGTTGAAGAAGACTTCTGTGATGTTGTGGAAAGCTAAG
>JANHFR010002388.1:53529-65942 GCA_032468015.1 Mimophis mahfalensis | reverse complement strand
GGGAGTTGAAGTCCACGCGTCTTCAAACGGCCACGGTTGACAAACACTGGCTTAACGCTATCTATTCACGCAGTGCTTCTTTTACATAAAGCTTCAATTATTCGTTATCCGAGTACAGCTGTGTGGAGGACCGCGCTCTGAGGCGTAACGAAGAGAAACAACGCCGAGCTGGGAGGAGCCGAAACTCCCATTGCAGGGCCGGCCAGGTTTGGTTGAGGCCGCGCCCTGGGCGCGCCTTCCGCTCAGCAGGCGTAAGGGCCGTCCCGAAAGCGCGCCACTCTTCCCCGGGGTTGTTGCTGCTTGTTTGGGCGGCGCGTCACGTCACGGCTGCGTTGACTCAGCGGCGGCCTCCTCCTCCTCTCCCTCCTCCTTTTCCTCCTGGTGGGTCCGCTCAGGCCTGCTGCTCCCTCCCGTCCTCTTAGCCTTCTCTCGCCAGCGCCCTTTCTTCTTCTTCGTCACTCCCTTAGGCAGGCAGGGAGGGAAGCCGAAGCTGGGGAAGGGCCATGACCGTGGAGCAGAATGTGCTGCAGCAGAGCAACTCGCAGAAGGTAAGGGAAGAGCCGGCCGGGAAGGAGGAAATCGACGGGGCGGAGAGACGCCCGCTTCGCTCAGGCCGCCGCCGCCGCGACTACGGGTCCTTTACCTGCGTGAGGGCCTCGCGGCCTGGAGCCTCCACCGAGGCGGGTCTGCGCGCCCTCCCTTTTTTTCGTGACCTTTGCGTACGGAGTGGAAGTTGTCTTAGAGCGGGGCTGTTGGAAGGAAAGGTAGTTGTGGCTTTTGGATAAACTGCTTCAATAGTGGGTACTTTTTTCTTGCTTACCCTTTGGGTGCTGTAAATTTCTTCTGGTCCCCGATTTGTCCCGTTTCCCCACTCCCACCTTACCTTGTCAGAAGCACCTAAGAGGGTCTTTCTGCCAGTGCATTGACTAACTCACCTTTTTGCTTGCTGTATTATCTATCTCCTGTCTCCAAAGTGACAGTGTCTAAAACAGAAGAATTGAGAAGTTCATCCGCATTCTCCACTAGTTCTTCTATCTTGAGATACAACCCTCCTGCAAAGTTCTGTAATACTTACAGACGCCTGGTAAACAATGACAGAGAGATGTATTTAAAGTTTGGGCTCTGAAAGGGACCAGTTTGTATTTTTTAAAAATGACACTTTTTCTGTTTATTTCTTAACGAGAGGTTCAAATGGTTAGATGAAAATGAGTTAGACTTAGGATTCTAATCAGGCATTTGCTAAAAGTGCATAGTTTAAGATGAGGCTTGTTAATTAGTAAAGAATGTCCTGATTAACAAAGGGAGAGAGAGCTTGATGCAATGGTTAAAGCACCAAGTTAGAAAGCAGAAGACAGTTCTAGTTCTGTCTTGGGCATGAACTGGCTGGATGACCTTGAGCCCATCACTTGTTCTCAGCCCTAGGAAGGAGGCAGTGGCAAACCACTTCTGAGAAACTGCCAAAGAAAAAAAAGAAGAAAAAAAAAGTTGTCCAAACAATCTTCAAGAATATGACATGATTGAATAGAAGAAAAAAATATCAGTTGCACTTTTAGTGTGTTTATAAACAGGATCAAAGGTATTGGAAACAATTTTTTTTCAAACACAACAGTCCATGTTCAAGAATATCTCTTTGTGATTGAGAAGAGTTTGTGGGTGTAAATAAAGGTAAAGGTCTACCTTTGAATGTTATTCTTCAGAGATATAGGACGGCTTATATGGTTTGGTTGCTACTTATACTTTCTTATAAAATTCTTGTGAAGTAGATCACATTGAAAAAGAATAGCGCTCCCAAACTAACTGCAGTCGAGCATAGATTTGAATCTAACCTTATTAAAATCTGGTAACTCTGTGCTTTATTGTTCTTAATATAATAGGAAATAATGCATTGTACTATTTATTTATTTATTTTATTTTAATCCCATTTATATGCCGCCCTTCTCCAGAGACTCAGGGCGGCTTACAATTTGTTAAGCACAAATCAATTTGTTAAGCACTATGTATGTATGGTTAGAAGGCTATCAGGATTTGTATTTGTTGAGCATTGGTGGCACAGTGGTTAGAATGCGGTATTGCAAGCTAATTCTCCTGACTGCCAGCAGTTTGATTCTGACCAGTTCAAGGTTGATTCAAACTTCTATCCCTCCAAGGTCGGTAAAACGAGGATCCAGATTTTTGGGGGCAGTATGCAGACTCTTTAAACCACTTAGAGAGGGCTGTAAAGCATTAAGAAATAGTATAGAAGTCTAAGTGCTTTTGTTGTAAGGACAGATTGTTATAATCATATATGACCATTTGGTAATGATATGGAATAGTATGAATCTCTATTAAATGGAACTTGGTTGAGCCATTGTATGTTAAGTGATCAATAAAATGGATACCATGCAAAAAATATAGGGAAGTTCATGATCCAGCTTGCTTTATTAACTGGGTTCCTATGCTGTAAATTATGCTACCAACAGAGCATTTTCCTTATATATAGTTCTGCTGTCACAATTCTTTAGTACAGTGTAATGGTAGTTATACTGAAATTAATTCTTCGAGCAGTTGCAGAGCTATATTCTATATAGCAACTTGAATGTGGAAATAGATCCAGAAGCACTGCACTATCACCAAACTTTGCAACTGCTCAAAGCTTGATATTGCAACTTGACTATTCTACATCCTACACATGATGTACAAAGTGGAAATGGCTATCATTTTCCCATGTAATCATTCACAACACCTGTATTTCCATCTCCATGGTATAATGATCGAGAGGTTCTACTCTTCTCATACTACAGGGTTGCTGCTACTTCCTTGTATATAGCATTGCTAACCATAATGCTGAAGACATATGCACAAAATCCTGCATGTGTGTTGTGCTAGAGCATATGGAAGGAACTTTGAGAAAAGGCAAGAACAAATAAATTCATGGCAGAAGTAGCAAATGTCTCAGGCTTGGCTCTAAACCCTGGAGATACATGCTATCGTTTTTGTCACGTCCATGTTTTAGCTTTGTTGTCTTTTGAGTCTCCCAGAAGTCCATCTAAACTCAGGAGGTACTCCAGATGTAAGAGGGAATGCATTAGTGGTATCAGTGGTTGGTAATTTAGAAGCATCAAGTACCCGCCATACTGAATGCTACACCAACAGCAAACCTGGGCACCTCATCTGATTTCTGGTCACTGTGATTTGCTTACAGTGGCATTGCTCAGGCTCATTCAAAAACTATTCCACTATCTGTGTATAACATGATGGATCACTGAGTGCAGAAGAGCGGATGATTGGAAAACAAGCACAATTATGTATTCATAGGATAAGCAACACAACATGTCCTTGGTTGACCTTCAGAAAGTCCCTAGCATCAACTATTTCAAGCTGAAACAACTGATGATCACTGCTTCCTCATCTAAATGGATATTTGTAATGCCTAATATCCTTGCTGCCTCTGGTGATTTCATTAAGCAGTGATCTTGCACCTTGTTTGTTCAACATTCTCTGGCTATGGAATCATAGAAACAGTGAGTAAGGTAAAGGAAAAGAAGGTCTGTCTAGTTGTTAAGTAGAGCACTACGGTGGGGGGAAGGACCAGGTCTCCTGGGCATGATAGGCCAAGGAGAGGACCCATACCTTTCACCACACCCCAGAGGCTTGGGCTCTTTACCAACCCCATTGGGGAGAATGATTGTAGAGAATAATGGTATTCACTAGCAATTTCACCAGATTTGAGGTTTCTCCAATGCATAGTAAACTTCTAATTAATTCAGAAGTCTTTTTTTTTCTTCTGCCAACTATTACAAGAATATTTTCTTTGTCAGAATGGAGTTATTCTTTCAATATTTCATTGTTGTACCCAACTTGTTTTAACATTGAAATTTTCCCAATATAATCAAGAAATAGACATCTTTCTCTCATTGTCTTAGAGTCAGCTGATTTTGACTTTTGAATTCACTCTTAAAAATAAAAGAACGATTTGATTAGTATTAAACCAGAAGCTTTTTATTTTTGTCCAGAGCGTACGTCTTATTTATCTTTGCGGTTGTATCATTAGATTTCGTTTATGAAAAATTCTTATGGATCTATTCTGCCTCAGCCAGAGCTTAGAAAATTATCAACCTCTTGAAAATACACGTTTTAGACTACTTTTTTTTAAAGAAAGCAGTATGGCAGTTTGCATATTTTCAGTTTTCAGCAGAATTTTCAGTTCAGAATAATTTCATATTTCTTGATGTGAAGCTGTTGTGATAGCTGAGGACAAATAGAAAATAGAACACTGAGGACAAATAGAAAAGGACCATTCACCATCATCTTACCACTATATGTATCAACAGTGACCCTTTTTAGAGGTTTATTATTTTTTTGTTCCACTGTACTTTTCATTAACATAACCTTCCAAAAGTTTATACTTTCTGTTACTCTTTGATTGTTACTATTGTTGGGGAACAGCAGATAATTTTGTTTATTCTTTAACAAAATAAAGAAGTCTTTGAGTTTGTAAAAAAAACAAGTAAAAGCATTAAATTTGCAAAGCTGTGAATAATTTCTTGTGCATGAGAAATATTTTGTTCCCTTTCTTTTTAAAACATTATTTCAAAAGAAAAAAGGAAGAAAAATATATATTCAAATATTTGATAATGTTGCCCCATTCTTTATTTTCTTAATGTTGCCAGGGGAGCTTTCTGTCAGGTTCGCCTGATATACTAGTTGCTCCCCTTTCTGGACTGGGATGCCCTACATACAGTCACTCATGTCCTCATCACCTCCCGGTTGGACTACTGCAATGCTCTCTACATGGGGCTTCCCTTGAAGAGCACCCGGAGGCTCCAGCTGGTTCAGAATGCGGCTGCGCGGGTGATTTATGGGATGCCTCGGCATGCCCATGTGACACCTCTCCTGCGTGGCTTGCACTGGTTGCTGGTGGTCTTCCGGGTGGGATTCAAGGTGATGGTCATGATCTTTAAAGCGCTCCATGGCTCAGGCCTGGGTTATTTGCAAGATCTCCTACTGCCAGGAACAACCTCCCACCGACTGGTGCGGTCCCACACAGTGGGCCTCCTCAGGCTGCCGTCAGCCAGACAGTCTCGGCTGGCGACCCCCAGGGGGAGAGCCTTCTCTGTGGCGGCCCCGGCCCTCTGGAATGAGCTGCCATTAGAAGTCCAGACTCTCCCTAATTTGTGGGCCTTCTGCCACGCCCTTAAGGCGTATCTTTTCCAACAGGCTGGTCTGTCCCCATAATTGGATTTTTAGAGGGATTATTGATTTCATATTTTAATTTGTATGTTGGGCTACAATTTAGTTGAATTAATTTTAAATTTTGTATTGTTTGTTTTTAATTGCCCTGTAAACCGCCCTGAGTCCTTCGAGAGAAGGGTGGTATATAAATTGAAATAATAATAATAAAATAATTCTTTGTGTTGGCATGATATACCAGCAAATAATTTGTATTTTAGTACTGGGATTTCTGACTTAAAGTGACATATAGTTATTATCTTGAAGAACTACATTTGGTAATATCAAAATATTCATCTTCCGTTCCCACAGAGGTCCAGAAGATAGCAATTTTATGTAAAGTTTCAGGGATCTTAGTGCACTTATAGAGCAGTGGTGCCAGATAAAGGGATTTTAGATTTGTTAGGCCCTGGGGCACTTTTGGTAATGCCTAAACATATCAAATGGGTTCCGCTTAATTCAAAATGGAACTAGGGTACAGTGGCATAAGATCAAAACACTCTTAAAGAGATCTTGCTGGGAAATCTGCCAGGTATGGACAGCATCCATTTAAGAAAGAGTAGAGTAGGGTAGCTGAGAGTAGAGTAGGATAGGATAGGATAGGATAGAAATAGAATAGAATAGAATAGAATAGAATAGAATAGAATAGAATAGAATTATTTATTGGCCAAGGGTGATTGGACACACAAGGAATTTATCTTTGGTGCATAAGCTTTCGTGTATTTGTGTATACGTAATGTGTATACACGTGTATACATGTGTAAGTATACATAAAGAAAAAATAAAATACATTCATCAAGAATCATAAGATACAACACTTAGTGATAGTCATATGTTACTAATAAGCAATCAAATCATACTAGGAAACAAAACAGTATCAATTGTAAAGATACAAGCAACACAGTTGTAGTCATAAGTAGGAAGAGATAGGTACTAGGCAGGGTGAGAAGAGTAATAGTAATACAGTCTTAGTAAATAATTTGACAATGTTGTGGGAATTAGTTGTTTATCTTGCTGGGAAATCTGCCAGGTATGGACAGCATCCATTTCAGAAATATGTCTGTGCTTTAGAAAATACTATTAGGGTTAGGGCCATTGTTGAAAGTAGATTAACAGGTGTGTATAACAGAAGGCAAACTCTTTATTTCAACAAGAATTGCAAAGTAAGAAGGTACACAATTTTTAATGCCAGCTCTTGATGTCTCCGAGCTAATATGGGACAGCCTAAATGAGTAAATTTGGGTGCGTATGAGAATATAGATAAGGTTTCTCAAAACTCTAGTGAAATGAAGAGAATCGTAGGATAGAGTCATTCCTAGATACAAGTTTCATACAAGTAGTCCTTGACTTACAATCACAGTGGGATCAGAATTTTGGTCACTAAGCAAAGCAATAGTTAAGCAAATCATCACATAACTGGACTTGGTTTTGCAACCACTTTTAGCAGAGTCATGAAGTGAATGACGGTGGTCATTAAGGATATCGTGTGGTCATTAAATCAATCATGTGGTTATTAAGTGAATCTGACTTTCCCAATTGACTTTCTTTGTTGGAAGCCAGCTGAGATGTTGCAAATCACAATCACATAACCAGAAAACCCTTCAACCTTCATATAAGCAAGCCTGTTGCCGTGCCCAAATTGTAATCATGCGATGTGACAGTCGTAAGTTTCAGCGTGGGTGATAAGTCATTTTTTCTGAGGCCATTTTGGGCTATGAAGTTGAGTTGGCAAGCATGCAATCACATACATATATTTAAAAACTGCAGTTGCCTTCAAAATAAAATCAGTGCATTCATGGCATGTAGTTACTTACATTTGTTTTCTAAATACTGATCGACCTCAGGCAGGTTATAAGTACAGTGGAACCTCAGTTCGCGAATGCTTCTGTTTGCTACTGATTCGGTTCCCGACCAAAAAAGCCAGTTGAGTTTTGAAGTGGTTCACCACTCAAAACTTGGTTGGCAAACAAAAATGGTGCAGAAAGATTCCTTTCCACACCGTTTTCCCTTCCACTCATGCATAGAATAGTCTTTGCATGCGCAGTGAGTTTCACTTCAAAAAGCGACCAAATTGGTTCACGATTGCAATCCAGGAACGGATTGCTGTTGCAAACCGAGGTTTTACTGTACAAATGTATTTTAATGTCTTTCTTGCAAAGTTAAATTGTTCTTTCAGTAATGCAAGCTGTGTAATCTTCAAAACCATAAATCACAAGTTCAGATTTTTGTTTTTTATGCAAAAAGTTAATAAGAGGCTTCCATTCACCAACAAATATGTCTTTTCTATAATAAAAGAAGTTGATTATCAATTTCAGCAAAATCTATCAACTTCGCTAACCATTCTTCTGTGGTGGGTAGTGTTGAATCTTTCCATCTCTGCTTGTAGAAGTCTCACAGCAGTAATCATCTATTGAGATAATTTTTTTCCCTATTTATCCACTAATTGATATATATAATCGATTAGTTTTATATATATAACAATACATACCCACACACAGACACACATTAGTATCTCAGACATCTGGATGCCTGGTTCATGACTTGAGATTGTGGGCCTGGAATGGATTGGCAGTTAACTTTCCAAACATTTGTCTCTAGAGACTCTATTCCCCCATTTTCTGAGTGATCTACCTTTTTCCTCTAGTGATTCTTTGTAATTGTTCCTGTTTATTATTATATATTTTCAATATATTTGGTAGTGATTTTACCTTTTTTTTTTGCTTTTGTGGATTGTAACACAGCAGAAAATCTCTCAACACAGGGTAGTTTATTTACATATTATAAACATTTAAATAGAATGTTTTGGCTCTCCCACTTTTTGTAATCGATCCTATACTCATGAATTGTCCAAAAAGTTTGGACTCACACTGATTAGTCCAAGGTCACCATTCTTTGTTGCCCCTCATGGATTTTCTTTGGTACCCAGTTTCTTACAGTTGTATATGAGAAAGTAAAAGTGGGTGTATGAAGACAGTACTGCTTTCCTTCTCTGGATTTTCATCAAATGGTATTCAAACATAGCTGTTAAGTAGGGGATAGAGGGGGTCACTTATGATTATGCCAATGGAGACAGTGTTGTGTTTCTACCTTTGTTCTGAACTTGCTTCATGCAGTTCAGAATGAATAATGTTAAAATCCACTGATTCTCTTGGCAACCTATGTGGGAAAGTTTGATGTTTCATATTACACAGGCAGCACACAGTTACAAAGTTAGCAAAGTCTTGAGGGAGTCTGGAAAACGAAACTCTTTATGATATCTTTATGCTGGGGTTGACATTTTACCTGGTTACTACCTATTTAAACTATTTGGCTATGCTTAATATTTCATGTTTATAAATGAATATTCAGCTAATGTGAAAAAGAATTAGCCATAACTAGATGGATGTTTTTAATCAGTTCATAAAGTTAGATTTTAAGACAAGAAAATGAGAAGCTGTAACGTGATAAATAGTGCATAACTTTCTCTCTCTATAAAGATATATTTAATGGAAATAACTAAAGAATTAATAATTGTGAACAAGGCAGAGGATGTAGTTTATATGGTTAGATAAACACAGAGCAGATGACAGAAAACATCTGACAGTTGTTAAGCAAATAACTCAGTCATTAAGTGAATCCACTTTACCCAGTGGGCATTTTTTATGATTATATTTAGCAACTGCATGGAGCAAAAAATTGCAGTCTTGTGGGATGCTACAAATGACTGTAAAGATGAACCTGTCAGAGCAGCTTTTGGCTGGAGCTGCCCCCCACCCTGGATGAGGGATTTTAGCAGAGTTTTTAAAAGAAGTAGAGGTGTGGATCTTTGAGTATTCATTGCAATAATGAAATAAAACACAATTTAACAATCTAATAAGTTTTTTAAAAAAGAATAAAATCTAGCTACATTATGAATAAGCACAGGATAAATGTCTTATCAAGTTGGAACAAAGTGAAGAAGAGAAGTAAAGTGAAACAAAGTTAGGCGCAGACTCAGTAATACCATCTATGCTGAATGGAATGCAACCTTAACCAAAACATTGAGACCACGTGTGACTAACTCCATGGTTTCTAGATAAGAGTGAAGACAGGCTAAGGAAAGTGCATATAATATGACCACTATTGACATTGTGAAGCTTGGCTGGCAAACAAACCGTGACAGAGCCAACTGTCAGGTTCCCAAAATGTGACTGCTGGTGAGGGTGTGGTCATCATAACTTCAAAATCAGTTTATAAGTAGCTTTTGGGGTGGGATTGGGGGGCCCATCATAACTCTGAATGGCTGCTAAGTGACCAGTCATAAGTCAGAGACTACTTGTAATACAACTAAGACTTGAAGAAAATAATTCTTCTAAAGATTATTAAGATTTCTCATTGAAATACAGATTTTGTATAAATCTTACAAATATATAACTTAGTTTAATAAAGTAGTCCTCAGTTAATGATTACTCTGTTTAGAAGCCATTCACACTTACAGTGAAATTGAAAAGGTGGTTTTTGATTGATCCCTGAATTTCCGACAGCTTGCGCATGATCGCAGTTTGGGTGGTTGGCAACCAGCATGCAACTGCTCTACATTTACAATGGTTGGAGTGTTCTGCGATCATGTTTTATCATTTGCAACCCTCACTGTCCAGCTCCTGACAAAAGTCAGTGAGGAATCTGGTGGTAAGTTGCAAGTCATGGTCAAATGTAATTCTGTTTAAATAACCAGAAATAAAAGTGATTCACTTAACAATAACAGTTGAGGATAGTCACATGATGCTGTAAAGTAAGGACTACCTGTTTTAGGAAATAAATATTATACTTATACTTCAACCAGAATCTATAGAATATGGGCCTCAAATTGCTCAAAGAGGGCAAGGTGCATGCACTTCCCTTTACTTTTCTTGTAAGATGATTTTGAAATCCTTTTGGAATTTTTATAGATGCAACCAGCAGAATTAGTTCCTCTTCATTTTTCCCTTGAAGAACCCAAATTGAAATAAGTTAAAATTTATTTCAAATAGTGTATTATTTGCCATACTTTATTTCATACAGTAGAAACTCTTTTTGTTTGCTCATTCTCTTTAACAGTTTAATGCAGATAGAAAATCAAATATAGGTGTATGCTACCCTAACGAAAGTTGTATTTTGAAAAAAAATGGCCTATAAATTTTAAACCAAAACAAAACAAAAGGTTCCTTGGAACCAGTCTTTTTCTCAAGTTGTTTTGTGATACTGTATGGCTCCTTGGCCACTTCAGTTTATTTTTAATTTGCTGATGATTTAGAAATTTGGAAAGTCAATTTTAAAACCTCAAATTTGTTTTTTGATTTTAAAAGTATATATAGCTACTACATATGGTGTGGAAGTTGGTATACCTATAGCAACAATCATAGTAGTTTGTTCTGTTGTACTTTATCATGGGTATGTTGTGTGGAGATAATGGAATTTATAGCGCTGTTCCAAACTTAAGTTAGCTATTCTCCATTTTGAAATTGTACACATTGATACTGTTAGGCACATTTTTTAAAGAGGAGGAAAAAACCCTAGCTTTTCTACTGATAGCTTTATTGTTTGTTTACTTTAATTTGTGTTCTATTCTGATCAGCTTTTTAATTCTTCAGCACCAGCAGACGTTTCTGAATCAGCTGAGAGAAATCACAGGTATCACTGACACTCAAGTACTGCAGCAAGCCTTGAAGGTACAGTGATTTTGAAAGTGATTTAGATCTCTAAATTAAAAATACAGTTCAATACAAGATTGTAAGATTGCTTTGAATGGCTTGCAAATAGGCTGAAATTGTAGGTGAACTGGGGAAATGGTGAGTGGTCCAGAATCATTACTGAATATTCAGAGCTGATAATGGACTTGAAACAGGATTTCCGCATTCCTAATTAAGCAGCTTAACCTTAAACTTCATACATTTGGGTTTAAATATAGATATATTGGTGTTTGTAGTTATGATTTTTCTACATGCTTAACTGATCATTTATTCAAATTCATGTTGAATACTGAAGTTACAAAACTGATTTCAAATCTTGCAAATGTTTTTTTAGGAAGCATGTACAATGGGCAGCATCTAATTCAGCCATTAAACAGTTTCATTTGCCACTGCAGAATACGAATATATTAAATCAGTGGATTTTGATTAAATTTCAGCTTTCATTCCATTCTGTTTTAAAGTTGCTTATCATCTTTCACATTATTAATTAATGTTAGTTTTAAATTGATTAGGTTTCTAAAAATAACATATTCATGGCAATATGTAAAATTTAAATGTACCTGGACCTGATGTTAGAAGCTGATCGTAAAATGGCATTCTGATAATTCATTCTTATGCATTTAAAGGATAGCAGTGGGAACCTAGAATTAGCAGTAGCCCTTCTGACTGCAAAGAATGCCAAGACTCCTCAGCAAGAAGAAACAACATACTATCAAACAGCACTTCCTGGTAATGACAGATATATAAGTGTAGGAAGTCAAGCAGATACAAGTAAGTACTTTTTTCTCACCATATAACTACACAACTAAAAAAACCAGAAAAACCTGCCACCATCTCAGTTTCTACTGTATATTAATGATTTTTTTAATATCTCCAGATTTCATATTTGATAATATTGTCTGTTTTATTTAATAATGAATTAAAAAAAATTCCAAGCAGTTCTTAGGTTAGACAAATATAACTTTGTGATGGCAATTGTTCTAAAGCTGATTATCTATCTATCTATATATCTATCTGTAAGAAAAGAGCTTTGTGTCTATTTCTGGTTTTATTTGAGATCCAGTTGTTCTCAGTTTCCCAGATTTTTGACAGAATCCAAATTCTATGGCCACCATGATGCTGTTTTAAAATTCTTCATGATAAATGGGTAAACGTACTAGACCAGTGCAATAGCTGTAATGAAACTGCTTGATGAAAATTTATTTGATGACATGGTGGGCTGAAACGTCCTGTTCATTGTTGTTTATGCAATCTCCTTTTTTTTTTGTAGTCTTCCTTCTATTTCACATTGCTTTACTATAGACATCCTAGCTAGAATTATTTATTGCTGTTTATTTACTGATTCAAAGTTACACTATTTCAGTTTCAAAGTGACAAAGATCTATGGCTTAATGCAGGTGAGAGTTTTCATGAGACAGCAAATTTATGCCAGTAAAGGGGTAAAGTAATAGAAAGTACAATAGCTAATGAAATTTTGGTTGATTGGGGGGGGGGGGGGGAGGAAATCTGGGTTCGTAT
>JANHFR010002388.1:28445-39630 GCA_032468015.1 Mimophis mahfalensis | reverse complement strand
TTGAATATAGTTGAAAATCACTTCATGGATTCTGGTTGAAAATTTGGATACCAATTTCATGGTTATCATAAAATTAACCTCAAAATAATTATAATTGACTACTATAAGTTATGAATATAATATAATGGAGGGAGTTCCATTGCATGCAAATATTCATGTGTAACTTTTTGATTAAAATATATGGAATAATTTGTACTTAATTTAAAAAAAGATAATTGTGTCTTTAGGAATGGAGAGAAGCCAAAGAATCCAATGGTAGAACTGTTTTATGGCCGATTTTTAGCAGCTGGATTTCTTGAAGGTATTACCCTTGAATATATTTAAATAGTTCTTTAATAATAAAGCCCTAGAATAGCCTTAGCATGGCTTTTAAAAAGGACTCCTCCATCCCCTATCCAACCCTATCCAAGAAAATGTCCCACTTAACTTTTTTTATATATACTGGGAAGAAACATATTTTCCTAGCTGTACTTTCTTATCACGCTTCTGAGATTTTATTTGTTTGTTTGTTTGTTTGTTTGTTTTAGAAGGGAGGGTGGAACCTAGTATTTAATTACAACTTTCACAGATATGTACAGCAGTTCACTTGTAGCAGACATTTGAATCCATATTTGAAAGATCAGCTAGATCATGTTTAAACAGCTTTATAAAAAGGTAGTACTATTGACTATGTATGTTTCCTGTTGAAATCTTATGCCTCCTTCTTCTGATAAGGGAAGAAATTTGAAAATACAGAGATGTTTGGCCAGTATCCACTTCAAGTTAATGGCTTCAAAGATCTTCATGAGTGCCTAGAAGCTGCCATGGTTGAGGGAGAAATTGAATCTTTACACTCAGAAAATTCTGGAAAATCTGGTCAGGAGGTAAGTGATATTATTATACATTTGACAATACTGATAACCCTTTCCGTGATACAAAACTGTTTAAAATATAGATAACTCAAAATACTTTGGCAAATCATTTATTTACCCAAACAAAGAAGAGCTTAATGCACTTTGTTTATTTGGATTTCAACCAATTCTGAAATTTCTGTTTTAAGAATGTAAGTCTATATCTGAAGTGTGGAATGAAAAGTGAAATCTGGAATCAGGGTTCTTTTATCTACTTTATCCTCGGTTGTTTACCAGCAACCTGATAGGGGATCACTGAATCAAAATTATACCCAAAAAGTGATTAAAACAGTATTTGATATAAAACTATTCATACAATTCATAATATAAAATCAAAAGATTAAATCAATTGTATGAAACAGTTGTATAATTTTAATTATTAAATTAAGATTGATGATAAACTAGTCAAAGCATAATCATTGGTAGATTAACTTATATGATGCAAAGTTTAAAATGCTAAAGTTTATTTTTTGCATTCCAACATGACCGTACATAGTGAAATGTTTACTGGGCCAATTTCCCAGCTGCTTTGATTCCTAAGGCAAGCCCTGGTATCTAACTTGATGTCTTTAACCACTACTTCCAACTTGCCCTTGCATATGCATACTTAAAAATCATAAATATTTATGCATAAAGGAAAATATTTTGATTCTATAGTAGTTGCAAATTCCTAGATGGCTTTCAAATTTAGAGAAAAGTGCAGAGAAAAGTTAAGAAAGGTAAAATATTGCTAAAGAAAAAAATAATAGATCTGAGATTTGGGGACAAAAGCTATAGGCTAATCCTATAAGTAATTCAGCAGCCTGGTCCCTGCCATATAAAAAACTCCATTTTTTTCTGAATCTTTATATTCTATGTTTTGGCCGTTCTTCTTAATGTCACTCCCAGTTTCCCTTCTTTCTTCCTCCTAGCATGTGATCATGTGGAGGATCTGCTTTTTTCAATTCAACCAAGTGTTGATCCACAGGTTGTGAAAGGAATTGAGTGGCTTGTTTCCGAGAACTGACATTGTTGAGAGAGAACTACTGGCTCAAAGTCACTTGGCTGGCTTATGTGCTTAAGCAGGACTAGAACTCAAGCTCTGCTTTCTAGCCTGATGCCTTTACCTCTTGGACTTGGCTCTTGTTATTCCCAATTTTATTGGTTGTTATTTGTTTGGATTCTCATTTTCTCTTCATTACATCACTTTTCTTTTATTTAAAACTGGTACTTGTGGACATTTTTTTCTGTTCTCTTTATTGGGATTTGCTTAATGGGATTTACTGTCTCTTCTTTATCAGTAACCAAATAAGTTAGGCTGCTCAAAATGTTCTATTCTTGGTTGCCCAAACCACTTCATTCTTATGTTCATGCAGAGTTTAAAACTCTTTAAGAATGATCGTTTTTATTATGGCATATATTAAGATTAAAAAAATAGAAAATAAAGCAGAAATAATTCATATCATTTACATATTTTACTTCCACTCTAGAAGTAGAAATAATAAAGCAAGATATAATTGTGTAAGTTTACATGTTAAAATTCATTTATGTATCATTGTTCTGTTAAAATAAATCTTGTTTTTCCTCATCTGATTGCTGCACTATTACATAGCTGTGTATATATTTTGTCTCAAAATAGCTGTGTATATATTTTGTCTCAAAATAGTTATATAAGAACTTGAAGCAGTTTATCAGAGTGTGTAATATCTTGGTGATCTATTAAACCATACCATGAATGTTGGTTGTATATAAGTCACAGCTGATGAGAGAAAAGCCTCATGACAACTTTATATAATAATGTTCCATTCAGTCCACAGCTCTTCAGAGAAAGTTTTCCATATCATTTAAGCAACATTTAATTGAAGCCATTGCTTCAAGCTATCTTATCTAGTTCAGGGTTGGCCTTGTTCATGTTCTATCATTTGTTAAACCTAATTCCTTTTACACAGCATATTTAAAGCTTAAGTGTGGTATGGCTTCATTTGACCTATATTTGAACACATCCTATCATTTTTACATATTTGTTCTTCACTGCAGCAAAAAAGAGACACTTATAGTTGTTAGGCTTTCTAGAATATTTTTTGTAACTTATTTAATGAAAAATGAAATATTTTTGCTTGAAATGTTTATGCATACTGTTTTTTCAAGCAATCATGAAGTGGGCAAAATAATATTTTCGGGAACAAAATGGTAAGCGTGTATTAAGCTTGTAACAATTCGCTGCTCCTTAGCCTTCCTAGAACTTAAAAAAATTCAGGATCGTTGATAAAAAGAAAATACTCTTACTATAAGTGTTCTGTCTTTCAGATTCTTTATTAAGTGCTGATGGGCCATTGCACAATGTTCACTCAAAAAGATAGAGTGGATATAGATTTAAAGGATATATGTTAAAAGGCCAGATTTTTGAGAAACAAAAAATAAGACCAAGATAGATCACTTCAGAATTTTTTCCCACCTTTAACATATAAGCTGTACAATTCAATTGAAAAACAAACTGAAACTTTTAAGGGGAAAAATAACTATTTAAAAAAAACAATAGCATGATTACGTAAGTGTGCATACTCTTAAACCAATTGACAGGGTAAACACCACCCCTCCACCCCTCTAATGACTCATAGAGAGGATTTCTGATTTATCTTATTACTAGAGGGACGATGGATCTTCGGTAACTCTGGCATACACATAATTAAAACAAAACCCGAGATAAATTCTAAGAACACTTTATTTGAAAAGAAAAGAGAAAAATCCTAACAATTTACATGGTAGAAGATTCAGCTGCTTACCCAGCCAGCGTTACAGTGCAAAAAACAAAGAGTAAACTGAAACCAAAACAACTTCTTTCCACACATGCGCAGATGAGCACGGACATACATAAAAATTAAAATATAGCTCGGTTACATGGAAAACACCATGGTTACAAGATAAGACGTCTCCTACAAACAGCAAAATGCACTAAAATATTGAAGCTGACTGACAACCCAAAAAAACGCAGTGACAATAATACTTTCTTGAATCACCTTTTGATTTTCTGACAGCATTCAGGCTTTTGGTAGGAGTCTATCAGCATGGTACAGCTTGCCTTGGGAATATTTGCCCACAGTCTCTTGCCAAAGTACTCCAAATCTGTCAGATTGAAAGAGGATCTCCTGTGATAAACCCTTTTCAGGTCACCTCACCCCACAAATTCATGTCTGGGCTCCGACTGGGCCATTCAAAACTTTAATCGTCTTTGGGCACTTCTGGTTTGTCTTCCGGTGCCGCTGGGTGTGGGGCCTGCAAGCTCTGCAAATTTGCCCCAGGTTTTTTTAGCTGGAGGGCTCCTACAGGAGCCTAAGCCACACTGTAGGGGCAGCGAAGTGAAGGGGAACTACCAGGTGGGTTGAGGGGAGCCACATCTCCCCCCACCTAGGATAAATCCCTGATGGCAGCCAATATGGCCGCCAATATGGCCGCCTCAAAGCCAGGACCATTCTGGATACAAGAATGCACAGGAGGAGAATTGGACTGAGCAGAAGTTGTGGCGGGATGAGACAAGGCCTTTTTCAATCTAATATCAACCCCAGCAGTAATCTGAAAAAGGACCCTTACACCAGATTGGAATAGTGGTGTACTATCTTTTTTTTTTTTTATCAGGGAGACAGATCTGGAGGTTTCTCACACACACACACACACCCTTTGTCTGTGTGTTTTCATTTGGAAGAAAGATTCAAATACCAAGCTTCACTGTATTGCTGAGAATGGATAATTTAAGATCCGGGATATTTTGATATTTTGAGCTGGACTTGAGGGTGATTGTGCGTCTTCTAATCTTAATAGTCACTATGATGGAAACAAAAGGTATAGTGATGGAAAACCACATGGCACTTTCTCCAGATTGTTGTTGAAGAGCAATTGGAAGAATTGAGTCAATCCTTGAATTGGGATATAAAATATTAGACATTTGCATATAAACCAGAATATTTGTGAGATGGTGGAATCAACTGACTAGCTGATGGGGTGTTGGAAGGAGGAGGAAGAGGTGGCACAGGAAGAAGATGGGCAGGCAGAACAAGCAGAGATGGAGGAATTGATGGACCCCTGCTAGCCCTACCAGCAAAAGAATCGAGACTTGGAGCAAAAGTTATTTTTGACCAGACAATATGGAAAATATGGAGTTTTCCAAACTATATATAAAAATTTTTTTCAAAAAGCAGGATGGACAAAATAGCAATCAGAGAGGCAGGTGGAAGTTTTAGAAGGCGGGGAAAATCTGCAACACGAGACCCTGAAACAAAGGTGGGGACTAAATAAGGACAAGAAAAATGGAGATGGAAATGAAAGAAAGGAACTTGGGAAGGAGACAGGAAGACGGAGAAAGACTATGTTTACAAGAACAAGAAGACAGGATATGGCTAGTAACAACCATTTTAAACATATAATTAGCCTGATAGTAATTAATGGCATATATGAGTAAGGGGGGAATGGCAGAGTTTAAATTTACATAGAGGAAGTGCAGATAATAAGTAGAAAATGTGGAACATACTAGTGTCAGGCAATTTCATCTTATACTTATTTTATATATTTACATAAAAAATAAAATGATTATAAGAATTAGACTGAGGGATTGAATTTACTAACGCTGTTATTGTCAAAGATTGAGTCAAGTGTTCGGGGAGAAATAAAGAATAATGCTGGGAAACCAGGTTGGCACTCTACAAGCCTTTATTATTATTCTTCAACAGCATGAAGCCCCACAGAACTTCTCTGAAGAGGTTAATCCTCCTAAAGACAGTGTTGGGAGCAACTGCCTTCCAACACCATTCTTAAGTGTGAAGCCACACACGCCTGGCAGCCCCACCCACAAGAAACCCCAAGAACCTTCTGGAATGTGCAGGCCATCTGGCTCCTTCTAGACACTCCTTCTAAAACTATCACCCTGCTTCCCTGAACCTTCCCGATGCTTCCAGTCACCTTCCCAACGCTTCCAGCCACACCCCTTCCCCCCCCGCCCCCCAGCAGTCAAGCCGAGCCACTGTAGGAGTCACCTCTAGAGCACCTCCAGCGCTTGCAGGAGTAACCACGCAGCTGGAGGAAGACAACACTAGGATAACAGGTGACCGGTCTCTCCAGTGGTGAGCCAGGCATAGGCTCGAGAGTTATGTTGTTACTGAGGAGATTAATGTGAATGACAATTGAACTAATTTTGAAATTAAATGGAATATTTGGAATTAATTTTAGTTAAATTATATAGAATGATGAAGTTTAATAATGCTAGAAGAAATTAAGATTTGAAATTAAGAAATTAAGAATTGGAACGGTATAGTTTAATATAATTGAAATTAAAATAGTGATCTGAAATTAATTAATAATGGCATTTATATCATACATGAAATCATCTAACTTGGTTTTTCAATCTCTGTTTAAAGTATAAGAAAAATGAAAGGGAAAGAGAGATAAAGATGGGAAAATAAAGTATTTATTGCTTACTAGCTGATTACCCAGCTTTGCCCGGGTATAGTCGTCCTGGAGCCAGATGCCTCTCTAATGTTTCAAAAGACCTCACCTCGTCCCGGCCTAGGTTCCATATTGTCTGCTGCTTCCTACTCCTTCACTGCTCGGCCCTTACCTCATGCATATGAATGTCCTGTAGCCAGCTGCCTCCCTAAGGTTTCAAAAGGCCTTACCTTGTCTTGGCCTAGGCCTCCATATCATCTGCTGCTGTGTCCTCCTTCCCTGCTCGGCCTTCACCTTGTCCCAAGCAGCCTTCATTTGAAAAGGCTTCCATATTGGTCACAGGACCCAGGCACACCCTGACGCTGTTCTCTGGTGCTCTTTGTGGCGCCCTTAAGGAAAATGCTTAAGCCAGGCATGAGAAAAATCCTGGGGGTCAACACTTTGGCAGTATTAGGGGCAAAGACCCACCGCCCCGACAGCGTTCATACCCCCACAGTATTTTTTTCCAGAGGGTAAACTTCCTCTGTGCCAAGTTTGGTTGAGATTTGTCCAGCCTTTAAAGATTGTATATAGAACATACATACATACACACACTGCCCGCCACAAACCCACACTCCGCTTTATATAGAAAGAATATACAATTGGCGATGACAAAGAAAATTCTAATTAATTCTAATTTAAATCTGAGAAATTTGGTAGAATATAATGGAAGTAAGGATATTGATATGAGGAAACAGATTAATGAAAATGAGCCTCAGAACTAATGTTGATTGAAGTATATACAAATATTGTTAAGATAAGTGAATAGTGGAATAAATATGTATGGAAGGTAGTATAAAAGTGAATTAATATAATATAAATGGAATGAATTAAATTGACTTAAGGAAAATACAAAGTTATAGAGATAAAAATAGGAATTAAGGTGCTGCCTGTATTGCTTCATAAGATAAGGGAAGTGATTTAAATAAGAGAAATGTGATGAAATATGATAGATTGTTAGCATATTGTTATGAATTGTGATGTGAATGTAACCTAAAACAAATGTTCACACACAAGATTTATTTGTAAAGAAAAAACAAAACTTTTTTGGGGGAGGAACTTTAATCATCTTCTGGTGAAGTCATTCTTTCGTTGATTTGGACGCATGTTTTGGATCATTGTCATGTTGAAAGAGGAAATTCCTTTTCATCTTAAGCATTTTAGTAGAGGCCTAAAAGTTCTGTGCCAAAATAATACTTGCAGCTGTTCAAAATTTCCTCCACCTTGACTAATAGTCCAGTTCTAGTTGAAGAACATTAACCTCAAAACAGAATGCTGCCACCACAATGCTTCACTGTGGGTATGATGTGCTTTTGGTGATGTGCAATGTTGCTTTTGCAACAAACATACTTTTAAAGTTCAATCTTGGTCTGATCAGACCATAATGCATTTTCCCACATTCATTTGTCAGATGTGATGTAGGTTTTTGCAAAATCTAGCCAGGCTTCAATGTTTTTCTTTGTAAGAAGAGCCTTCTGTCGTACCACCCTACCCCATATGAAGAATATGGAAGATTGTTGTTACATGTATAAGAACCTGAAATTGTCACAGCTCCTTTAATATTGCTGTAGGCCTCTTGACAGCTTGCTAGACCAGTGTTCTTATTTTTTTCTTCAATTTTGGAGGGACATCCAGTTCTTGGTAATGTCACTGTTGTGCCATATTTTTTCTACTTGTTGATGACTGTCTTCAGTGTGTTCTATGGCATATACAATGCCTGAGAAGTTGTTTTGTATCATCCTCCTGATTAATATCTTCCAACAATAAGATTCCTTTGATGTTTTGCAAGGTCTTTGCAGATCATGGCTTTTGCTGTAAAAGACAACTCAGTAAATGTCAGAAAAATCCTACTAGAGCACCTGAACTTTAAATGGACTTGATCACAGTCACTTGGCAAATGTAACCTGACCTCTGGCATCGAAGGAAATTGAGACAGATGATGGGCTTGGCATTTCCCTTGGCCTCAACTTGGTCATCTCCCCTTCAGTTGGCCACTTTCCTATTTGTAAGAGGGTGTGTATATTTAAGCAACCACATTATTGTACATTTTTTATTGTTATTTCCCTTCCAAAAGGTTATGGTTTGTTTTTCACATCTTATATGTTATATTAAAGATGGAAAAAATTCTGAGGTTATTTATCTTGGTCTTATTTTTTTTACATTTCCAAACATAGCATTTTAACAGAGCTGTGTAGGCGTTCTGTATTCACTATATTAAAGAAGCAAGGCAACCTTCAATACATGAATGTATTAGAAATTCAGTATATTAATGGGAATAAATTTGTCAAAATCTTGTTTAGAATAAATTTCAGTGTCCTTCAAATAGTTGGCCTATATATTTACAGTGGTGCTTAAAATTTTGGGAACCCTTTTGAATTTTTAATAGTGCCTCATATTTATGCCCCGTGATTTATTATTCAACTAAAACATTGTTCATTTATTTATTGACAAAAATATATACGCATGTCCTTAGGATCATTTTTCTAAATATATTTTTACACAGTTGTTTAATCAGATTCTCTTTATCTAATTTTAGGAATTATGGAAAAAACAGATAATGTTTATGCAGAAATATTAAAAATTATGTTCAATAATTACCACATGGCAATTTATTTAAAAAGAAATTACTGAGGGTGCCATATTTTATTTTTAGTTATGTAGACCAAGAATAGTAAAAAAAGGACACCAAATTTGAGAGGTTAGGACAATATGTATAGATACTGATATTCTAGGAATTATTATAATTTATCTGATCATTGAGAAATGCAAATTTTGAAGTTTTAAATGTATCCAATAAGTCAGAATTTTTTCTTGTTCTTCACTGTTTATGTAGTGTCTTAGAGTGTCATCTTCAGGACAGGGTTGTTACTATGACCAGCATAAAAAATCCAGGTTGTTCAGGTAGGAATGCATTAATAAAATGAATAATATTGGATTAAGAAGATTCCCCACTCTTTAATATAATATTTAACACTTGTATGAGAAATACATTCAGGTGTGTTATGGTTGGTATTAAAAGTTTGTTAAATATTTTTGTTTGGTAGATGATAGATTCATACTCTGTATGTGAATAACCATTATGTGCAATTTTGTAATATATGGAACATAATGTTAGGGCCTTAAAACATAGATTTTTGTCTTAACAAACTGGCAGTCATACCTTGAGGAAAAAAATCATGTCTGAACAGGTATGGAAATCTGTATCTGTACTATCCTAGACCAATGTTTTGGATCTTTCAACTAAAATGAGTGGAAATGTTCACTTTTTAATCACAGGTTAAGCTTATTTTAGGGGCTACCTTGTATTATGCCTCAGCTATTTAAAGGATATATGTGCATACATTTATTAGCAAGTTACTTTTTGGGTAGGAGTTAGTTCATGAAATGTGTCTAAAAATATCTCCACAACCATTGGGCTTTCTTTGTAGTTAACATTTTTCCCATTTTTTTTTTGTCCTGGTCTTCTCTAAGGTTCTAGGACAACACCTTTACTAAAGAGTTTCTCAGTGCAATTACTCCATCCAAAATTCAGCATAGTGAGTTGGAATAAAGAGAACAGATCTGTTCATTATCTAGAAAAACAGACACTGCAAAATTGAAATTTGTATGCATCTGACACATTTTGATATAATGTTCCAAGGTCAGTAAATTAGATTAAATATATATCTAAAAAAAAGTATGGAGTGCTGTTTCTAATTTTAACGTGTTATTGTAGCACTTTAATCAATTTTTAACTTTGAACATAAGTCAGATTGCATAGTATCAATTCACAGAACTATCAATAAACAAACATATTTGTTGATCATGATATAAAAGTAGATTGCTGTAGAAATACCAATTATTACCTTGGACAAGGCACAGTCTTTTTTTTATAAAACCAATTTGATAAATAAAAATATTAATGTAGGTACTGATACCACACTATGTTTGTATAGTCATTGTGATAACATTTAATGTGAAAATTTAGTAGATGGAAAAAAACAGTTGTAGTTTCAGAAAATTGTGGAAGGTAAACCATGTATGCTAACAGTTTGGTCTTTAATGTAACTGTAGTTTCAACATATTTTGTACTTTGTATGAATTTCCTGAATCATTGTTCAAACATATATTTAACTGACTGCCACTTTTAATAAGATCTGTATCTTATTAACAGTAGAAGCATTATTTGAAAGCATATATATCATTTCCCCCACTTTTAAAAAATCTGCCAGTACCTTGGATAGCTTGAATATATTGTTTGAAGATGACAGTTATAATCCAGCACATCTAAGGGCACCAAGTTGGGTAAGACTCAATTGTATCAATCTATGCTGCAAAATACATTTTTCTTAGAACATAGAAACATGTTCTAAGTTGACAGCTAATTTTTTAAAAAATTGATGTGATTAAAATACCCTTTTTCTTCTGTTTTCTTTCAGCACTGGTTCACTGAGTTACCTCCGGTCTTGACCTTTGAGCTGTCAAGATTTGAATTCAATCAAGCTTTGGGAAGGCCAGAAAAGATACACAACAAATTAGAATTCCCTCCGGTTTTATATCTGGACAGGTACAGCTCTTTATAGAACTTGATAGCAGGGTAATATAATTTGGGATGTAATATTCAGAGAATAATAATCTAATAATAATCAGTTCTTTTCGTTGCTACAATTTAATATAGTAGTGTGACAAAATATATTTTTCCATTTGTTTTTCATCCCACTTATTCTTATGACAAAAATTAGAGGTTAAACATCTGGCATCTCTTTTCCATGTAGGGCTCTAATCTATATTCAAGGTGCTGGTGCTTACCTATAAAGCCCTGAATGGCTTGGGTCCGGAATATTTAAGGGGACACCTGCTGCCGG
>JANHFR010002387.1:169174-180620 GCA_032468015.1 Mimophis mahfalensis | reverse complement strand
GGCTTTTTGGGGGTGGGGAGATTTGCGCCGGTGTGTGTGTGGGGGGGGGGGGGGGCGCAGAGCACATGCTATGCCCCTCCCTGCGTGCACATGTGCATGCTCCCAATCCAAACAAGGAAGTGAGCAGTGCGCTTATGCACACCTAAAATAGGAAGTGGCACATGGGTGGCCATGCCCACTCCTCCCCCTCTTTTTGGCACTCGGTGCCAGAAAGGTTCGCCATCGCTATTTTAGGGTCATGGGATCACAGAGCTTGAGAACCCTGATATATAATATTTAGCTATAAACTCTTAGCAACTGAGTTTATGTAAGTTGATTTTCTACAATATTAAGTACTCCAAAGGGTGAACTATCCATTCTTGATTGGAAAAAAGAAACCAGACATATATACAATATTGAGGAAAGAATGATAAAACAGCAGGGACTTTTTATGGAAATGGTTCATTCAAATTGATACTGACCTTTCTCAGCTCACGTTTTGAAAGAATTGTCCTACGTCCAATACTACCAGCAGCAGGAACAGCAATGGTACTTCTACTACCACCTCCACCTTTCCCCTGAGAACTGATATCTGCAGCCATCTGGTAGCTTTCATCAGCCTCTGCTGCAGAACTAATAAAAGAACAGTTTTAGTAAAGGCTTAGCTTAAAAAAAACAAGTCAGATTTAACTTCTGAAATTATCACTTTTTAAATTTTACCTGTGTTGGTAATGTTGGAGACTCTGGACTTGTGTTGCAAGATACTGAGGTAGTTCCCAAGTAACTTCATTTGTTTGAATGTTCCAGTAATAATAGCAGCCTGTGTTTTCATCCCAAACTTCCTGCCAGTCTCCCATTTCTACTCCCACTGTGGGAAAAACCAAATATTCATGACCAACTGTGCCCTTCTTTATTAATCAGCAAATAAGTATAGACTGTGCTACAGAGCAGGGGTTGGGAACCTTTTTCTCTCAGAGAGCCATATTTTAAAATGTAAGTCTGTGAGAGGCATACAATATGGTGCTTTCACGGCGGCAGCAGTGCTTTTGTAGTGGCGGCAGCAGTGCTTTCTCGGCCCACCCATCCACTCGCGAGCCAGATGCAGCGTTCAAAAGAGCCACATCTGGCTCCTGAGCCATAGGTTCCCTACCCCTGCTATAGAGCATCTCCATATTTCTCCACACACGTAATTTAAACAGGGATTGCAACTGAATTTGCTCCGAATCTCCCTCACTCCCCTCCCTCTTGAGCGAATCCCATATTGTTAAACAAGACAAAATTCATAAATAGCTTTAATAATCTTTCAATTTCAAAGCACAATCTCATAAAACTCTTTGCATTCTGTCTCATATAAAAACACCAAGTATTCTTAGTTAAACAGAACAAAGGACTTCAATCAGTCTTTATATCAGTGGTTCTCAACCTTCCTAATGCCACAACCCTTTAATAGAGTTCCTCATGTTATGGTGACCCCCAACCATAAAATTATTTTTACATACACCTGTATTTGTATTGAAATATGTATTTTCCGATGGTCTTAGACGACCCCTCGGAAAGGGTTGTTTGACCCCCAAAGGGGTCCCGACCCACAGGTTGAGAACCACTGCTTTATATACTAGCAGATTTTATCTGAATAATCTTTGACTTGGATAAAGAAATGGATTAATAATCCAGAAGACAGAAACAAGATCCAAAACACTAAAATAGAAAAATATAATGGAAATTGAATTAAGAAAAATACGAAGTTCTCCTTTTAGGAAAAATAAAGCAAAGGATGGAAGGGATATTTTGTTTGGCAACAGTAGATGTCAAAATGATCTTGAAATTATAATTGATCACAGGCCGAATATGCAGGTTAACACGGCTGCTAAAGATGCAGATGCAATTTTAAGCTGCATCAATATAGTTACTAACTCATGGAAAATAAATTAATTCGGTCCCACCTGAAATACTGGGTCAGCAATGAGCACACTTTTAAAGGATTCAGACAAACTGATGAAAGTACCATATTTTTCAGACCATAAGACACACTTCCCCCCCAAAAGTGGGGAGAAAATGAGGGTGCGTCTTATAGACTGAATGCTGTCCAGCAAGGTGTCGAGGCTTACGCTGTCGCTTTGAAGCCTCAACATCCAGGCACATCCACGGCCAGCCTGTAAGCCCTGTTGACATGCTTTTTTTCTCCTCCATGCCAGCAGCATCCCAAGGACCAGCTGATTGTCGGGAGGGGGGGAATCCCCTCCTGCCAGTGGTGGGATTAAAAAAAACGATGGAGCTGAGAAAGCCGGCTAGGAACGTGCCACCGCGACCAACTCTTCCTTTTGCAGCTAGCAGCATCCCTCTCATTGCTAAAGGATTGCGGGAAATTGCATTTGCTTATAAAACCAATAGTTGATTGGGGGCAAAGCACTCCTTGGATGGGGTTAAATGTCTTCTGCCTGCATGTTCAACTCTGAAAGGAGAACAAGCTTTTCAGCAAAAACCCATTTCAAGAGAAAGCCTCATGCAGCAGAGAAGAGTGATCAGCAGTTGTTGCAACAAACCTTAGAAGAGTTTGACCCTGTGACTCCTGACGGTGTGGACAGGATTATGGGGAAACTTAGTGCTGCCACTTACTTACTGGACCCATGTCCCTCCTGGTTGGTTTCGGCCTCCCGGGAGGTTACACGAGGCTGGATCCAGGCGACTGTCAATGCTTCTTTGAGTGATCTGTCCCCACAGCCTTGGAAGAGGCGGTGGTGAGACCCCTCCTCAAGAAGCCGAACCCGGATCCAGTGTCTTTGGCCAACTATCGTCCAGTTTCCAACCGTTTCATGGCGAAGGTTGTCGAGAATGAGGTGGCACGACAGCTCCAATACCTGGATGAAACTGCCTATCTAGATCCGTTTCAATCTGGCTTCAGACCTGGTCACATGCACGGAGATGGCATTGGTCGCATTGGCGAGCCCGGGACAGAGGATGTTCCTGTCCTGATCCTATTATACCTCTCAGCGGCTTTTGATACCATCAACCATGGTATCCTACTGCATCGACTTGAGGGGTTGGGAGTGGGGGGGGGCACTGTTTTGTGGTGGTTCTCCTCCTACCTCTTGGGTTGTTTGCAGTTTGTGTTGGCAGGGAGACAGGAGTTGACCCCGAGGCCCCTCACTTGTGGAGTGCCACAAGGGTCGGTTCTTTCGCCCCTTCTGTTCAACATTTATATGAAGCCGCTGGGTGAGATAATCCGTGGTTTGGGGGTTTGGTATCATCAGTATGCTGATAATACCCAACTTTACATCTCCACCCCGGACCACCCCAACGATGCTGTTGACGTGATGTCCCGGTGCCTTGAAGCCATACGGATCTGGATGGGGACGAACAGGCTCAGATTCAATCCTTCCAAGACTGAGTGGCTATAGTTTCCAGCGTCCCGTTTTGCTCAGTGTATTCCTACACTGACCATAAGCGGAGAGACTTTGACCCCTCAGAGAGGGCTCACAAATTGGGCGTCCTCCTGGATACCCGACTGAACTTGGAGGACCATCTTACAGCCGTATCCAGGGGGGATTTTTACCAGGTTCGCCTGGTATACCAGTTGCGTCCCTTTCTGGACCGAGATGCCTTACGCACAGTCACTCATGCCCTCGTCACTTCTTGTCTAGACTACTATAACACTGTCTACATGGGGCTTCCCTTGAAGAGCACTCAAAGACTGCAGCTAGTGCAGAATGTGGCCGCATGAGTTGTCATGGGGTTGTCTCGACACTCCCATGTTACACCTCTCTTCCGCAACCTGCACTGGCTGCCGGTGGTCTACCGAGTGCGATTCAAGGTATTTGTTATGATCTTCAAAGCGTTCCATGGCTTAGGACCAGGTTATCTGGAAGACCACCTACAGCCACCAATAGCCTCCCACCGTCCAGTATGCTCCCACAGAGTCAGCCTCCTCAGGGTGCTGTCAACCAGACAATGTCGGCTGGCGACCCCCAGGGGGAGAGCCTTCTCTGTGGGAGCACCAGCCCTATGGAATGAGTTACCCCCAGAAATCCAGACTGTCCCCGACCTTTGGGCTTTCATCTGCGCCCTTAAGACTTGGCTTTTTCAACAAGCTGGCCTAGCCTGATATAATATTAATTTCAATAGTAATGGGTCTTATTTAAATTTTAATCTAATTTTAATTATTTAATTATAACCAGATTTGGTTTAATTTATTTTTAATTTTTATATGATTTGTCTTTTATGGTTGTAAGTTGCCCTGATTCCTTCGGGAGGACAGCATACAAATCCGATAAACAAACAAACAAACAAACAAATCTTGGGAATCGAAAGAGAGAGAAAAAAGGGCTGGGTGTGTATGTGCGTGGTGTAGGCACATGTGGGTGTGAGGGTATGTACATAAGTAGGGAAAAAGAACCGTGGACCAATTTCTTTGTGCTGGGCAGGAGATTCACTGTGAGGAATCTGAAGTGCATTACTCTGCTGCATGTGAGCTTTCCTTAATTGCTATCTCTGCACCTCCTTCGCCTGCCCGGTGGGATCTCTTTTCCAGCTGCCAGCTTACATTCTTTTGAACATGTAGCCTGCCAGAGCAGCCTCTCCGCCAGCTGGCTCTCCTCCTGGGAACATGCAAAGCTACGCAAATCAGAGGAGTCAGTGGCTTCTCTCTGGCTCCTGTCCCTCCCTCCCCTTCTGTCTCCCGTTTTCCAGGACTTTGCAAAAGAACCAAAAATAGATTTCAAAATTCCAGGGGACTTTTTTCTTCTTTCTGAGATTGTTCTTGGGCCAGTTGCGAAAAGGTAAACATGCATGGAGAGAAGAGTCGGCTGCTGATCTTGGGCTGGGAATGGAGGTGTTCAAGCGTGAGGAATGGCTGGGGCTTGCCTTGACTGCCAAGTGGGTGACTTGGGCAGAGAAGGGAGGGTGTCCCATTGGCAGCAGCCTTTGGGAAATCCTGAAACCGCAGGAATACGCTCATATGGTTTCTGCTTACAGCTCGCCGATTTAGGAAGCTGGATTCTTCCTGTAGGGATTACTTTTGCTTGCCCCAAACTGAATCAACTTGCCCCACCTTTCCCCCGTTCTGGGAATCTGCAAATCTATCTACTCAAATGAGATGGCTTTCCTTGGAGCTTAGAAGAGAACAGAATTCTTTATTGGCCAAGTGTGATTGGACACACAAGGAATTTAAGTGTAAGTGTAAGTCTAAGTGTACATAAAGAAAAAATAAAATACATTCATCAAGTTCCCTGGGCTCCAAAAGCCATGCGCCTGCGAACTGGTAGGATACCACCTTTGGGTGGGTGGGTGGCTGCATGGGATTGATGAGGAGGTGGTTCGGGTGCACTTAATAAGGGGTGGGACTGCATGGCTTTTCACTGTAAACTTCATTTGGATATTTCGCAGAGCACTGCAAGTCCCTCTCCTAGAGTCTCAATGGTCAGTCAGTCATTCAGGTCACATGATCAGCACAGCTAACGCCTCCCCTGTGTGTGTGACACTGATTGACTGACTGACAGGATCAGATCATCAAGGACAGGTCCAGACAGGAGAGACACACATACTGGTAGTCTATCCTGCCATGCAAAGTCCTGCCTGTCAGGCTGGTTGGTGCCCTTTAATAGTAATACCGCTTGGCAATGCAAGGATTAAGACTTACGATAACCCATGTGTATTGCCAATTGGTATGAGTCAAATTACTGATCTGTACGGTAATACGTCTCTCATAACAACTGACAGTTCTTTTGTTACTGTATTTTCCTCAGAAAAACACCAATTCTCTAATGGTACAAAATGTCAAAGACGAAAAGATTAGCATATAAAATTCAGTTTAAACTAGAGGTAGTAAAATATGCAAAAGAACATGGAAACAGAGCAGCGGAGAGGCATTTTAGGCCACCTCCAACTGAAAAAATTATAAGAAAGTGGAGGAAACAGGAGGATCCGCTGCAAAAACTTGATAAAACTAAGCACACTTTTCGTGGGCATGCTGCAAAATGGCCACAGTTACAAATAGACATGAAAGAATAGATCACACGTCACCGGAATATAGGCTTCTCAGTTTCTACAAAAATGATCATCTATGAAGCCAAACGCATTGGCTGTAGAGAAAGGCATTAAGGATTTTACTGGCTTACCATCATGGTGCTACAGATTTATGAGAAGCACCCTTGCTATGCGCACCAAAACTAGAACTGCACAAAAAATGCCACAAGAATATGAATAGAAAATTCTGTTTTTTCATAAATTTGTAACTGATGCAAGGAAAAAAAATGGTTTTCCTATGGACCAGATTGGGAATATGGATGAAGTCCCGCTAACCTTTGATGTGCCATCTAATAAAACAGTTGACCTCCAAGGTGCCAAAACAATAAGGTGTGAAAACCTCAGGACATGAGAAAACACATTACACTGCTGTGTTGTCCTGCTGTGCTGACGGCACCAAATTGCCACCGATGCTAATTTTCAAAAGGAAAACCTTTCCAAAAGATGTTATTCCATGAGGAGTTGTTGTGCATGTTCATGAAAAAGGATGGGTGGACGAAAATGGACTGAAAGTATGGATTGAAAAAGTGTGGTCCAAACGTCCTGGGGGGCTTCTGAAAAAATCTGCTTTATTAGTGCTTGACCAGTTCAGAGCACATATTAGCAAAACAACAAAAAACAGATTTAAAGAGGTGAAGACTCATCTAGCTGTAATTCCTGGGGGTCTTACCAGCCAGTTGCAACCTCTCAATGTTTCAATCAACAAACCCTTTAAAGTCTTTATGAGAGTGGAACAAGTGGGATGATCTGACGTCTACTGGACGAATGAAGAGGCCCACTATCACTCAAGTTTGTGAATGGGTTAAAACATCATGGCAGTCGGTGAAGGAGGAAATCGTTGCATGATCATTCAAAAAATGTGGCATTAGCAACGTCTTAGATGGAACTGAAGATAATACCATATATGAAGATAGCGAAGAAAGTGATACAAGTGATTGTGAGCAACTGAGCTTCCTAAATTCTGACACTAACAATGATGAGTTTTTGGGGTTTCCAGAAAACTAGAAAAGTGCTTGAGCCTCTAAGTCATTCCTCATTTGTTAGTGGAAGTGATGATGGTTCTTAACACCACTGTTGAGTTTACACTGTTAAATATAACCGTATTTTGCTATATTTTAATAAATATTTTAATATACCAGTACTATTTGGTTCATTTTTTTTCTTGTTTTTCTGCTCTAAAAACTGGGTGCATCTTATGGTCAGGTGCGTCTTTTATGGTCCCGAAAATACACTATGCAGAGAACAGCAGTATTTACTAGGATTGGTAACAAATCTTAGAAAGCAAGATAGAGAGACTTGGATATATTACGTTCTTAGAAAAAATGACCCAAGTTGACAGGAGCTTAATAGTATTCTTCAAGTAATACACGCAATAAAGCACAAGACTTCTTTATAGTCCAAGAGTGCAGTATATAGATTAATAGCCTTAAATCACAGGGAAGTGCAACGAGAAGGAAGATAGATCTAATGGCTTAAGTGATCCTCCCAATATTATCATCTATGAATAAACTAGCTATAATGAGCTCACCTCCTGCCAATGAGCACTGAGTGTCATATTGCCATGCAGCTACTTGGTCTGTTCCATTTGCAGTTCCCAAAACCTGACTGGCAGCAGACTCCTTGGGTTCTGGCCGTGGAGGAGTTGGCGGTGGAGCTGTAGTTGGCACAGTGGCCTCATGAGGTTGGGAAGGAGCAGTAATTGCATCTATCTCCTTGAAAAAGTAGAAGACAATATATTTTAAGAACATTTATTTAATGTCAATCTAAAAATGTTCAATTATTATACAAAACATTTGAATAGCTCCTAAAAACATTATGCCTCAGATGGTTTCTCTCTTTTCTTGTCTGCTGTAAAGTACTACTGTGAATTTTTTTGATCTTCTACACTAGTTCAAGGGCTAAGTCAATTAATGAGCCAATATAACATTCCTACTAACCGCTAAAAAATTAGCCAGAGTACTATCGATGTCTGTTGAATTATTTCCATTTGCATCTGCAGATTGTGCTGCTTTCTCGTTCATCTCACTGTCCTCTTCATCACTGTCGGCATATGTACCAAGCAAACACAAACCACCTAAAAGAAAAGTCAACATTATCATATCTGGCATTCCACAACAGCAACACATTATATTTATCCAAACAGAAAATTCAATGTCTGATTTTTTTTTACATTTAGCCAGACAATTTATTACACACAACTCCCCAGCAGCAATTTCATAATTGATTTACAAAGTGCCCAAAATAGATTTAATAGTTCTACTATTATAGTTCTTTACTTCTACTATCTATAGTTCTATTATAGTTTAGTAGTTCTACTATGATAGCAAACACTTTTTCTACCAAACCCGAATCCTGAAGTTATTTTCAATTTTTAAGCATGAATCATACTACACCTTAACCTTTCCAGACCCAATTTTGTAGTCCCAGTAATTTTTCCAAACTGCATCATAAAAAATTAGCTGAAAACCCACAGCACGGGTTTTTGTATGTTTAAGCAAAAAAGTGGAAATGAACTTTTAAATCCTTCACTCCAAAAAACAGTAAAGTAAGTTTAACCCTGTGGCAAAATTAATACTATATTACCAACCATGCTTTTCCCCTTATAGAGGAAAAAAATATAAATTATAGCTTCTGTCTGCAAATGAATGGTCCATACAAACCCCATTCAACCATGATTTATTTAATTGTAAAAATGTATGCACATCTAAGCCAAATTTACAAATAACAATGGAGTTTACCCAACATGCTAAACCAAAATAATGCAAATTACATTATGACTTTGCAGTGTACCTGTTAATATTCATGCAGGAGTGGGGAGATCACTCTCAGTGATGGAAACTTACTGGGTGACTTGATACAATCATCCTCACTCAGCCCAAACTACCTTAAAGGGTGATTGTTGTGAAAGTAAAATGAAAGTAGATCCCCATGTAAAAACTACATTGACTCCTGGAGAAAAGTTTATACATAAATCTAACACACAAAATAAGGTGTAGAGTGTAATGCTGTTTATGGCTTCACTTATGTTTGCCCTCATGTCAAAAGAGTGAAAATGCCATCTTTTCATGTAAGTCATATGAAACATATTACAGCAACAAAGTCAAATTTAGGATATGATTGGGGAATGCCAAGAACCACATCAGGAAATCAGAATTTTGCAGATCCTTGAACTAATGCCGCCAATACAAATTTTAGCCCCTTCAAAGAAAAAAAATGTGTTGATGGCTTGGATTTTAAATAATGTTGCTGTCAATAAAATAATGAACTGATATTGTGATAAAATTGTGTGAAATAAGTTTTGGGAACTTTTTCAGTGTTACATATTTTAGTCCTAGTCGACATACTGTAGATACTTCCCATGGGTTTCATCTTTGCTTTTCTGTCATGCATAAAATTTCTTTTGATTTAGATTAAGGTATTATGCTTTTCTTTATTGCTGTACATTATCATGAATCCTTTGGAATTAGGACAAATTATAAATTTTGAAAAATAAAATACATATTTGACAAATTATACTGTGAACAGTAATATTATTCTGGTTTCAGAAAACTAATGGAAGACTTATATCTTTTAAAATTGTTTCTATATAATAAACAATCACAAAGAATCTTTTTTCTCATTTTTTAAAAGAAAAATAGTTTTCATTTTAATCAATTCAGAAAAATAACTTCAGTATTTAATCTGTAAAAATCCTGCATCTAACTTGATTTACACAAATCACAGTTTAAAAACAGTTTACAGTTTGGATTGATAGCAACTAGATTGCTGGGATTGTTGTTATTAAATAGCATGGTTGTAAAGTGCAATGCCACATAACATCCTTGCTTAGTGATAGCCACCTGTTCCGAATCAGATTGATTGCGATTGAGGTTCTTTACAAGGTCTTATATTGCTGCACTGGAAGTGGCGAAGTGTAATTACTTCTCCAGCCTCATTGCGTCCGCAGAGAGTCGCCCGGCCGCCCTGTTCAGGGTCACCCTCTCCCTCCTTAATCAGGAGGTTGCGGGTGACCCTCTGCAGGGATGAGCCGAGGAGTTTAGTCATCATCTCACAGATAAAATCACTCAGATTCGGGCTTGGACTCCGAATGGGCAGAGTCGGGACGGGAGGAAACTGGCAGGCTTGAGCTGGGAGGATTTCGATCCTGTGACTCCCGAGGAGGTAGACAGGATAATGGGGAGACTGAGTACCACCACGTGTTTATTGGACCCATGTCTCTCCTGGCTCGTGTATGCAGCCAGGGAGGGCACCTGCAGCTGGCTCCATGCGGTGGTATCTGCCTCTTTACGGGAGAGTAACTTCCCCGCCGTCTTGAAGGAGGCGGTGGTGAGGCCTCTCAAGAAGCCCGTGTTGGACCCAGCAGTGTTAGACAACTTTTGTCCGGTCTCCAACCTTTGCTTTGTGGCGAAGGTTGTTGAGAGCGTGGTGGCTCATCAGCTTCCCCAGTTCCTGGATGAAGCTGATTACCTAGACCTGTTCCAGTTGGGTGTCAGGCCTGGACACAGCACTGAGGCGGCTTTGGTCGCAGTGGTTAATGATCTCTGGCGTGCCAGAGACAGGGGTTGTTCCTCTGTCCTGGTGCTTTTAGACCTCTCAGTGGCTTTTGATACCATCGACCATGGTATCATTCTGCAGCGGCTTAGGGGGTTGGGGGTGAGAGGCACCGTTTTATGGAGGTTCTCCTCCTTTCTCTCTGGCTGTGTGCAATGGGTGTTGGTGGGGGGGCAGAGATCGACCCTGAGACCTTTCCTTTGTGGAGTGCCTCGGGTCAGTTCTCTCACCCCTTCTGTTTAACATCTATATGAAGCCGCTGGGTGAGATCATTTGTGGCTTTGGGGTGGGGTATCATCAGTATGCTGATGATACCCAGCTTTTTATATCTACCCCAGGCCACCCCAGTGAAGCCCTCGAGGTGATGTCCCGGTGCCTGGAGGCGGTTCGGGCCTGGATGGGGAGAAACAGGCTTCGACTGAATCCCGCCAAGTCTGAGTGGTTGTTCGTGTCAGCATCTCGGGACAGTGGGTCAATTCCATCTTTATCTATAGGGGGTGAGGTGTTACCTCCTGTAGACAGGGCACACATCTTAGGGGTTCTCCTGGACGTGGGACTCACATTGGAGGATCATGTGGGGACTGTTGCCAGGGAAGCCTTTGCCCAGGTCTGCCTGGTGCGACAGTTGCGCCCCTACCTGGACCGAGATGCCTTACGGACAGTCACGCATGCGCTGGTGACCTCCTGCCTCGACTACTGCAACACGCTCTACATGGGGCTGCCCTTGGGGACCACGCGGAGGCTTCAGCTAGTGCAAAATGTGGCCGCGCAAATTGTGATGGGAGCTTATCGATACTCCCATGTAACTCCTCTACTCCGTGAGCTGCATTGGCTCCCGGTTGCCCTCCGCGTGAGATTCAAGGTGCTGGTGATGACCTATAAAGCCCTGAATGGC
>JANHFR010002387.1:60357-71770 GCA_032468015.1 Mimophis mahfalensis | reverse complement strand
GTCTTAGGCGACCCCTGTGAAAGGGTCGTTCGACCCCCAAAGGGGTCCTGACCCACAGGTTGAGAACCACTGCTGTAGAAAGAAAGGGAGATTATTGCTATTCACCTGTTCCACAGACTTGCCTGTCCTTACCTTAATCAAAGAGAACACATTTTGCTCAAAGAAATGCTTTGCCACTAAAAATTGATCTCTTAGCATATTATATTATAAATTTACTTTTATCATATCTTTTCGTTTTAGTAGAATTCCAAGGTGGCTCACAATATTAAAATCCTACAATATAAAAATTTAGCATGGGGAACAACAGCACATTATCATAAGCAATCTCAGTTAGCAAAAAAATTTCCCTTGGCAATAGTGTAGAGCTTTGTCATTGCCTTCTATTGGGGTTTCTTTTTGCTGTTCAAGTCTAGCTCAGAGCCCCAGGATTTTGTTAATTAATCCTTATTAAATGCTAACCAACCCCAACCCGGTTTAGCTTTTTGAGATCAGCCAAGCTCAGCTAGGAGTTACAGGGAGTCCTCAAGGTATGGCCACAATTGGAACCAGAATTTCTATTGTGCCCAGTTTTATCTTTCTTTTTTCCCCCCATGGTTGTTGAATGAATGAGTGCAGTTATTAAGCAAATTATGCAGTCATTAAATTAATTCATATTTCTCCATTTTGGAAGCTAGCTAGGTCATAAATGGTGATCGCACAAACCAGGATGTTACAACCAGCATAAAATACATTTCACTTTCCAAGTGTTTGAATTTTGATTACGTGACCTTGGGCATGCCCCAATGGTTGCAAGTATGAGGACTGGTCATAAATCACTTTTTCAGTGTGATTGTGACTTTGAATGGTGGCTAAATGAATGGTTGTAGGTCAAGGACTACCTGTATCACATAATAGGTTGAACAAATAGCCTATTTGAAAGCCAGGTCATCAGGGAAATACCTGGCCTACATCTTTGAGAAGGGACTTGATGAACTAAAATGCCACACTTCAGAAAGTCCTGAAAACTCATTTTGCTGGCAGCAGCCTGAGGAACAAGTTCTCTGATGATGGAACAGAAGACTAGATACAGGAGGAAGAACCAGACCTTTCAATATGCTGGTCGCAAGCCCTTTAAGATAATAGTTTGCTCCTGGCTTATTTAAAATACTGGAAGCTTTAATTAACTAACTTAGTAGGCAGGGATTTAGAATGGCTCATTTAAAGTTTTGTGCATAATATACCATCTTGAACTGAACCCAGAAAAGAATTCTAGCTGGTGGTTAAATAAAACTGCAAGGACTCTAGAAACATCTTTGATTCCTGTTTTGTGTACCATTTGAACCTTCTAAATACATAAGAATGTATTTCAGGTTGTCCTTGACTTGTGACCACAACTGGGACCAGAATTTCCATTGCTAAGCAAGGCAGTTGTTAATGCCCAATTTTATGACCTTTTTTGCCACAGTGGATGTGATTCAAGTGAATCTACGTTGCTCCATTGACTTTGCCTATCAGAAACTGGCTTGGAAAATCATAAATGATGATTACCTGATTCTGGGATGCTGCAACTATCACAGATACATATCAGTTGCCAAGCCCCTGAACTTTGATCACGTGACCCTAAGAATATTGTGATGGTCATAAACATAAGAATTGACCATAAGTCACTTTTAAAGTGTTGTTTTAACTTGAATGGATGCTAAATGAATGATTTTAAGTTAACAAGTTTTAAGTTAAGGATTACCTGTAATACCATCCATTTGGGAAGAGTTTAATTCAGGATTAGACAATCTGGTACCTTCTAGATCAGGGGTGTCAAACTTGATTTCATTGAGGGCTGCATCAGGGTTGTGTTTGACCTCGGGGGGCTGGGGTAGATGTGGTGGCCCAAGAATTCTGCCAGCAAAAACAGGCTCCCAAATCCCATTTTCAGCTGCAACAGCTTCCTGCAACCCTTTGCCAACCAAAACGAAACTCAGGAGGGCCGCAAATGGCCGTCCTGAGTTTTGTTTTCGCTAGCAGAGGCACCACAGGCCAGTCCTTCACTGTTTCCAGGCCAGCCCCATGGGCTAGATCTAAGCACCCCGTGGGCCGAATGCAACCCTGGGCCTTGAGCTTGAAACCCGTGTTCTAGATGTTTTGGATCAACTTCCATAATCTCAGGCAACGAAAGAGATATTATTAAAGCCTGGGAGTTGCTTTGGATAGTTAGATGGGTAGCATAAACATTTAATAAATAAAAATAATTATATAAATATTGGAAGTTCTCAAAACATTTGTAGGCACAAGATCCTTTACTCATGGACTAAAACATATTTAACATTGGCTAGATCTTCTTTCCAGGAAAGAAGAACCACTTGAAATCCATGTTAGATTAGTAGCCTGTTTTCATCAGTATCTAATAGATCCCTGTTAGGAGAATTAGAGATTGTGGAGTTGTTAGTGCTGCCTGAGCTTGGTTATTTTCTTGCAGATGTTTCATTACCCACCTTCCAACAGAGATAGGGCAAGCAACTGTATATAAACAAGAGTAAACCCAGTTACCGAGGTTTGTTACCTAGCTGGGTAATAAAACTTCTGCAAGAAAACAACCAAGCTCGAAGACCAGTGAGAACTCTACAATTCAACCCAGAGGTGAAAAATTAATTGTTTTGGTTGAATTACTCTTCATCAACAAAGTATCCATTCTTTTAATATTTCCTGTTCCCTTAATTGACATAACTGGAATAGTATTAAGGTTCCTACTTTGGACAGAAACAAATATATTATTTTTCAGATATAACCTAGTAAGATTAAATTTCTGAGTTCCATTTAAGTTTCAAAATTGAATCAAGAGAGGTACGAGAGGGGTGAGAAGAGATATGTTTTATCTTGAATGTTTGGGATATTATAAACCAGCATATTGCCACTCATATTATCCAAGGTTATAGAGCTGCAGATTCTCTTTTTGGCTTGTCCTGCAAATACAGTACATGATTTGTGAGTGCATAGTGGCTACTAATTAGGTAAAAGCGTTAGGTTGCAGGAGAATGAGCTTCCCAATTCCATTGAGTGGGCTGATTCAATAAATCCCCCTGTATTGCCCCCCAACCTTGCCTTATTCTGACTTTTTTTTTTTTTTTTTTGCTTAGGCCAAAAGAAATCTACCTTGTGTCTCCCCAACTATGAACAAATTGTGCTTCGGGAAGCTAGCTCACTGGGCCTTCTTCCCTCTTCCTCAACATGTCAGAAGTCACCTAAACGCTTCTCTTCCAGCAACAGCTCTGTCAGCCTGTCTTCTCCCACCAGCTCCTGCACCCTCTCTCACAGTCCCCTCAGCCCCATCATGACTGAGAAGTTTGACTGGCCCGATGTACGGGAGCTGAGGTCCAGGTATTCCTCTCAGGTGGCGATTGAGAAATGCAGACCCCCGCTAGTCAACAGAAGTTGCTCAGCACCTGAGAAAATGGTAGATGATGCTAAGATGCAGGCAGGATTCCGGGGTGCAGAGAAGATTGCAAAAACAGACATAAAAAGCCAGCAATGGGACAAACAGAACTGCAGGAGAAAGGCCTCTCTTGATTCCATCCCCAAGGAACTTGTTTGTGATACTCCAAAGGAATTGTGTGTCACAGCAACGGCATCACTGAAGAACAACCAGCAGGTGATTGTGATAGAGAAGTCGCCTGGGGGGACTAGTAAAGCTAAAGCGGATGAAAGAGAGCCACAGATTCTCTCCTCTTCAGACCAAGAGAAGCTTTCCCTCAAAGAGTTGGTGGGGCGGTACAAGTCATATCAAGACTCAGAAGAAGATCAAAGACATGAAGGTGATGTTCAGGAAGCATGGTGGGAGAAAACAGGCAGCCAAAACAACCTGGTAAAAAATTTAAGAGAGAAATTTCAGACCCTTAATTCTACCAGCTGAACACCCACATCTTTTGTTCCTGTGCCATTAAGTTCTCAAATCTCCATCTCTTCTTGGATTACTACTCAGAACCTTCACTGCCTGTTCTGCATCATGCTTGAAGTTTCTGGGAAGTTGCAACTGCCTCAGACAGGATTTTTTTTTAAATGCTCTCTTTAAAGATCTGTGAACTTGAACATGGATCTGACATGCCACGGACACGGCACCAGGCAGCATCATTGGGCAGAACTCTTAATACATTTAGAAAAATCAGGGAGCTTCTGGTCAAAGCACAGACAATACAGATCAATCACCATTTGAACACGTTCCTCTCTTCAGGAGCTGTTACATTTGGAAATTTTTGCTTTACAAAGCCAGAGCAAGAGCTCAGTCTCCTAGGAAAATAAGTTATTCTTTAAGTTTTCTTTTCTTTTTTTTAAGAATGTAATTTTACTATGGCTTTGGTTGATTCCAGGCCTCTCAACTTAGGAACACCCAACCTAATACTGTTTGTGTACATATTTGAATCTATATACATTGTGCAATAACCACTTTTGATCAGCAAATACAGCTTTGACCTCTTCACTGTTGGGGGAGGGATATAATTGGGGAAGATTGCAATAACTGATTTTTGTACCACATTTCCTATGCACAAAAAATGCTACAAGGCTGATTGGCAATGCTTGAACTCAGTCCAAGATGAGCAGTACCAGGGACTGACACTGGTATATTAATCCATTGGGGTTCTAAGCCATTTCAAGTCACTTCATTACTTCATTTTAGCCCATCTTCTTAGTATAATTTGTCTTGCATTGAAATACCTTTTGAGCAAAGAAATCCTATGGGGTAAAAAGTTCTCTTCCTATTCCAACATGGAGGAAATAAATGGTAGCCACTCCAGGATGGAGATATTTTCTTCCTATTTCCAAGGCAGGTTGACAGTTTGCATCCTACGGATCCATAGCCTCTTGTCGGAACACCCCCTTTTTTTCTCTGCCATTGGAGCATTGCTGTTTGAGGAGCAGTGATGGTGAATCTCTTGCAACCTGATGGTAGAAACAAGATAGGGTCTCCCTCTCTTGAAGGGCAGAGTTCTCTGCCCTTGCAAATTTAACCAGTCTTGTAGCCCTTGGAGTTCTCTTCCCAGTATAAGAAGAATCTAAAATTCAGTTAGGTTACTTCAGCTAAGAGTAAATGCCGCCTTAGAAGTAGTTGCACGTGGAATTGATGCCAACTGTGAAGCACTGTAGCCTGAGTTGATGAAACCACCAAAGCTTCTGAATGCAACATGATCCTGAGTTGTGTTGGTGGATTTTGAATCACCTGTAGAAAACACCCAATGAACCTGTGGGCTGGAAACATTTCTTCATCACAGAAAGCACTAAGACATTAATGTGTACCATAAAACATCATGTTTTAGTAAGGTATGTTAGTATCCTTTCCTTCATATTGAGATAATGGAGCATTTAAGCATACTATTCCCATCGTGGTTTAGGAAGCCAAATTGCACACAACCCACCACCACCTCCAAAAATCACAGAGCCGGAAAAGTTTATTGGTTCATTTATTAGAAAAAGAATGTTAAATTGCTTCTGAAGCACATTCTGAAGCTTTAGCTCTTTTCTCAGGACAGTGGAAGCACATTGGAAGCAGGCAGAATGTGATGCCTAGCCGTGAAAAGAGAATTAACTCCAGCCCCCAGATCCTGTAGGAAACACCTTGGGCTACTTCAGCTATTGGCACACTGAAGTATATGTATTTTGAACCTGGTCACATGACATTCCTTTCTAACATGTGCTGACTTGCATAAATGGGATTGTGAAAAGCAGTTGAACAAAGAAAGGAAAAGCCCAGATAAGGCTGCCAATCACCAGGCAGGAAATGGATCCTATGGGATAACGCCAATGCTTTTGGTCTGTAATAGGTAAGAGCCTATTGCTGTGAATCACAGGCAACTCTACCCGATGCCTACAAGATGAGAGATTTGTAATGGGTTTAGAAGCCCAGTTCATGACAGATTAAACAAATGGGATGGAAGAAAATGCACCTAAGGAATACAGCCGCTTTCTATAAGCAGGTAGTATAGGGCACGGCAGGGGTCCTCAAAGCAGGAAGAGCCTCAAAGAGTATCTTAGTCATGTTTTTATTTCAGTTATTGGAAAATGGGCAGTGCACTACAAATTTAAACTCAGGATAGGTGAAAATGCCCTCCAAGAAAGCAATGATGATGGCACTTCTCTCTTGCTGTACATGTTCCCACTGAGTGCTAAAATGTACAAGTGAAATGCATTTATGCAATATGTTCAATAAAAACTCTTTGGGTGACTCTTGCAAATGAATCAGTTGAACACATGCTAATCTTAAAGAATACTTTGAATATAAAAACAAATTTGCTGAATCCATATTACTCCTTTCCTATTGCCTGAGAATAGCTTTACATCAGGTTTTTAAAAAACCCTATAGTGAAATTACAACCCCCTGTTTCCCTTCTTTGGCTTAACTTGATATGTGCTCTAGTAAAAGTGTGCTGATTAGAATAACTTTTTCCCCTATAAGCGTAGATTGGAAGAGCAAAGAAGAGCACTTTCTTCCTGTACCCTGATACAGATTAAAATCAAAAGCGCCCTTAATCCAGAAGTGACTGGGAATAAGCAGACTTGAGTTCTACTTGACTGGAGGGGGCTAAACCACAAATAACGCTGCTCAATTCAATGAGCTCATGTGCTCACAATTACTTGTTTATTTGACCTACAAACCCACACTTAGTTTGGTATTTTACAAGGCCTTATATAAGGTTAGGTAGCCTTCATATTATAAATTAGTGGCCTGGGAGAAAGTTGGCAGTGATGCTTCAGACTAGTTTTGGAAGAGAAAATTCACAATGCAGACCATTATATTACTACTTTTTAAAAATAAGTTACACTAGCATATCAAATGTAGTTTCAATCTCCTCATTGCGCTAGTAAGAGTTTATTGCCTACCCATTACAGTCCAGGCAATTTGGAAGAGCACAGCATTTTGAGATACTGTACAATAAAAAGGAACTGAAGAATCTTAAACCTTGGTTCTTTGGACCTATATCCATACTCACTGCAATTTATATTAAGCAAAGTGATGGTTCCCCCTCATGCATTATTTTTAGCTGTAAAACTCGACTTACAGAATTCTTTCAAGTCAGAAAAACACAGACCTTTCTGTGCGTGGTGCTTATTAAATTTCCTCCATCCAGAAGCAATAATTATGAAATGTCCCTAGGTTAAGGCACTTTTAGAATGGTATAATATCATCCCAAACCAAAAATACTAAGTTTAATGAGCCCTAGGGTTGGATGTTGATGAGAGAATTAAAGTTTGGCCAGCTTTGTAAGAACTACAATTCCCCATCAAGAATGGCACATTTGCCAATAGGCCATTGTAGGAACATCAGTCCCACAGGCCCCTTAAACTCTTAATGCAGTTGGATTTCAAAGGCTGTTTTCCAATAAGCAATTCAGCTGAGATGCTCTTTGCTTTTGCGTTGAACTCATGCTTTAGGTTGGGGGCTTGTGATACTTCATAAAGGAGGGCAAGGAGTATCTATTTTAAAGAGCCATTCACAAACACACCACAACAGACACTGCTGCAGAAGAGAGAAGCTAAGGCAAGCGCATACTCAGCACAACATGTTCCACAAAGGAACAACAGAAGAGCCATTTGCGTCTGGCAAGCTGAGCCAATACAGGACAGATGTTTTTAGAAAGCTTGTAGGCAGGCGTGGCACCTGCCTTCTAGTTGCAAAGTGTTATATACTTTGCCATGGAGAATGGAATTAATATGAATCTCACTAAATAACATGGAGCAAAACCCAACACAGGTTGGTTACAAGTTAGGCCCACTGAACTCTCGATTTAGCTAGTGGGAGAAATGCATAAGTCGTATTAGCTGGATTGTGCTCATTGTGTTCTGTAGAAAGTGAATATGATTTCCTGGGTGGGTATATCTACAAACATCTCAATTCCAAACAATTTAGTGCATAAATTTGAATATAGATAATTTAATTTTCTGGCTTTCTCTGAACTTACTATGACTATCGGGGATTTTGCCTGCAATTTATTGGGAGTAGACCGAACACTTGAGTTGAAAACATACTGTGCTTTATGACATGAACAATGTGTGTGGTTAGATTGCATCTCTTCACAGTGTGAAGCATTTGGCCTCCAGAAACTCCATCCTGACAATCTAGCATAAATGCTGAAATAAGCCAGGAGCTGGATGAAGGCATGCTGTCTTTGATCTTCGGGGAGAGAGAGAGAGAACAAATTAACTATCCTTTCTAAATTCCATGTGATGATTCTATGCCAACTGGAGATGGGAAAATCAGCTTATAGAATCCTGAGCTTTGGTAGTGATCTGGCGATACAAAATAAAGGAAACTGATTCAGGACTTCACACCTTTCCCCCCATCATCTTTGGCCTGAACTCCGCTCCATTCCTTTTCTCTGTAACATTCCTGAGAAGCCACACAGCATTGTTCTCTTAAACAGGATTTTTCTGGAGTGCTGTCCATTTGATCAGACATCCAAGAATATGCCTCCCCCAGCTCTGTTTTGGAGAATAGGGCTTGTCCTGAAGCAAGGATGCTGCTTCTCTGAAACACTGGCTTTGTGCCGTCTGGGGCCATGTAGTGAAAAATGAAAAAGAGGAAGTGAGATCCGTGTGAGGAACAGTGCTGGGTGGTACCAAGGGTGTCCAAGGAGACCTGTGCATGCAGTTTTTCATTATGCACCTTAGCACACAGGCGTCTGACTGAAGCAATTGGCTACTTTTTTTTGGGAAAGAAGCTGAATCTCTTCTCTTTATCTTTCTTGGTCAGGTTCACATCTGTGATGGGAGGCAGAGGGAGGCTCTGAGCCTTGGATTTAATGCTTTGGGAGTCAATTATTGCTGTGCTGAATCCCAGGAGCCAGGTGTGCATCTCATCCTGTGGAGCAGGACAAAATGGAAACAAAAAACAACGCACATAAACAAAAAACCAGGATTGCCCATTATAGTTGCAAGATGCTATCCTCAGCAAAAACGCTATCGCTGATGGATCAAAAAATGTAACTAGAGTAAGAAATGAGTTTGTTTTTAATACATGAGTTCAATAATTTCCTCACAAATACTCCAAAAGCACTGTAAAGTTGTAAACATGCCCCTAAGGAGCTAGAATACGCATGAAAATTGAGGGAAAACAAAATACTAAAATTGAACAATAGCTAAGGAATTAGCTGCAATGAGAATGACTGAACTATACAATGCCCAGAGCAATTTCAGGCACACTTACATAGCAGTGGGCCCCACTGGAATCTACTTCATAAGACCTATGGTACTTTTGACTGAGTGTCTTATATATGAAATCATCTGCTTATTCAACCTGCTTTTGAATCTGAAAAGAAGAAACCTGAAGAAAGACTCTTCCTTGTCATTTTAAATCAAGCCTCAGAAAGAAATTATATAAATTTATTTTATGTTCTTCCTCTGCTGATGCAGGTCCATAGAATTTGCAGGTTGAAGAAGCCACCTGATGTTTTTCAAGCAGAAAAATGGGCTAAACATATTTGAAATAAACGAATGTACTCATTTTCTATTACCAAAGCTTCTGAGAATAGTAAACTCCAAACCTCCCCATATTTGTTATCATCTGTTTACTTACCAAAATACAGAAGCAGCCCAGGGGAAGAAAGCAGGCAGCGAATCAATAACAAAAAGCAACACCACTAATTTGAGTGTTGTCTTTTCCAGAGCTTTTCCTTGATAATCAGCTCCAATCATTCATTCAGAAATTTGCTTTTTTTCCTTCTCAGAAGAAAGCTTAAATCTATTTTGCCTCCCTCCTATTCAAGTAGGCATGTCCGATTGGCTTTGATGGTGTCAATGTTAATTGTTAAGGCATACCAAAGCATTTGAATAGCAAAATAATAGCAATGACCCTTAATCACGCTATACAGTCCATATTTCAATATCTGAGAAAAATATGCAAACTCTTACCTCATCTTTGCCATGGAAGAGCCATTCACTCCCATTGCTGAGTCTGCAAGAGATAACAATTTGAAAACACTTCAGGATACATATTTCGGGGGGAGAAGTCACATGATATCGGCACTTCAATTGTGCAAAACTCAGCTGGAGAATATAAATATAGAACGTTACACATTTTAACGATCAAACCTTTAAGGTCTTGGAACATACAAAAATATCTGATTCAGTTTTAAAATCAGCAGCCATTCTTTGTCTTTCCTCAAGAAACCTCCTGCTACTGGCAAAGCTATAGAGAACCTACAACAAGGAGCAGGAGCAGCAGCGTTTCATGGGCAAAGGGCTGCAGAAGAATCTTTCCAAAATAGCTGAGCAGGAACTAAAATGGCAAATATGGCTCAGTGTAAAGGATAAAGATATAAAAATAGGAGGACCAAAATGGGTAAAAATCTCCTTGTTCGTTATGAAGGTTGATGAGGGCAGAGGAAAAGGATCTTTGGAAGATACTCCAGGGTGAAAAGGAGGTGTTGGGACCTTTGAGATTAAAAAACAAAATTTGTATTTTTAACTCCTTTTTATGCATCTATGGGGTGACTACATTTGAAATATTGAATATAATTCTGATCATAGTACCCCAAAACAAATATTGATAAGCTGAAAAAAGTGCAGGAAAAGAAAATAAACATTATCAGGCTGCAACACTGCAAGGAAAGATTATAATATTTGGGTGGGTTTTTTAATTAACAAAAGTGGAATCATGGATTGTTAAAAAAAGGATGAACACTGACATTTTTTTTGTTCCCATAACAACAAAAATAACCTGGTGAAGCCTATGGAGGAAGATACAGGATAGCCAAGAGGAAGTTCTTGGTATGTCATATAAGTTCTTGGTATGTCATATAAGCTATGGGATTAAAAATAAAAAATAAAAAATAAAAAAAACTGCTGCTACCACATAAAGAATGATAATTAATTTAAATGGTTTTAAAATGAGATTTGATGTATGAGTGCATCTTAAGGTAAAGTTTAAGCATTATGGTTAGATGTTGCTCCCAGGATCAAAGGAAATGCCAACAGAAAAATCTTCAGGAAAATCATTATTATCCTCATATCCAGCTTCTAACTGTCCAGGTGAGGAAGGAAGCATCGGATTAGACAGAACTTTGATCAGTTCCAATGACATCTTCTAAATTCTAAGATTTCTTTTAGTACACTTGTTTTATTGCTTACTAGCTGATTATCCAGCGTTGCCTGGGTAATTATTTATGGGGCTGCCAGGTTCCTTCGTTCCACCTTCCTTCTTTCATCTCTTCTTCCTCTCTCCCTGCCTCCTTCCTTGCTCCTTTTGTCCTCCCTCCCTTCTTAGTTATCTCTCCCCTCTGTGTTCCTTCCTCCCTCACCTTTCTTGCCCTGCCTTCCTTCCTTCGTTCCTACTTCCTCCCTCCCTCCTCACTTCTCCTCCATCTTCCTTTTCTTCCTCCTTCCTCCCTCACTTGTGTTCCTCTCCATGTTCCTTCCTTCCTTCTTCCTTGCTCCCTTCCTCTTCCCTCCCTCC
>JANHFR010002387.1:23685-40862 GCA_032468015.1 Mimophis mahfalensis | reverse complement strand
AAAACACATATTTCAATACAAATACAGGTGTATATGAAAATAATTTTATGGTTGGGGGTCACCACAACATGAGGAACCGTATTAAAAGGTCGCAGCATTAGGAAGGTTGAGAACCACTGGTGTAAGTAGTGTAGAGCCTTCTGGGGTGTAACTAAGGCAAAGTTCTCAAAATCCGCCCCGCCCACCCCCAATGAAAGAGCTCGGTTGCCGGAACCGCCCAAGGCTTTGCCAACTGAGGGTAAATGGGGGCAAAAGGGGGAAATGGACATACAACAGCTTCTGCTCTCCTGCCACAAAGGCTCATAAAGAGTGCTGCCAGTTGCAGGTGCTTGGGAACATGCCATGGTCTTGGAAGGCATTATCTGGCCTGGTCTCTGTTCAATTCTTGAAAGCAGGAAAAGTAAGGCTGCCGGCAGCTCCAGCCAGGTGCCAGCAGAGGCAACTGCCATCCTGGGAGCTGCAGAGCACAGCAGTAGTTCCTTCTTTCCCCCATCCTTTCCGTCTTTGGACTTCCCCTGAGCTATGGCTACTGCTGCTTCTGCTTTGCTGCTTCTGCATTTGTTGAAGGTGCAGAGCAGGGAGTGGTAGGACCTCGGTGCCTTTTGGCTCCTAGCTGGCTTCCTCCCTGGCTTTGACAACTCATTCACATCTAGTCCAGAAGGCAAAAATAAAGGCTAGGCTTGGTGATTCAAGATCACAACTCTCCCGTTCTCCTAGCTTATACTCAGGAAGAGGAGAAAAACTGCACTAGGAGGCAATCTTTAAAAAAAAACAAACACCTTTGTTTTAAAAGCTGAACAACCACCTTCCACTCCCCAAATAGAAGAAAAGAGTTTCTCCCATACCTTGTGCGTTATCAGCATGAGAACAGGCTAAGAACACTGGGAAATGATTATTCTGCTGTCCCTTTTTTTCTCCTCTTTGGATTTTCCTGCTGATATGTCTTTTACCCTCAAATAAATTAGTATCACTATGAAGTATCATCAATTCTTGCTCAAACAGGAGACACATTGGCATTTCACCATTTGAAAAGTTCAGGTGGTAAAACAATACAACATAAATATGAAAGGCTGCATTAAGCTGCTGAATTTTCTAGGAAGGATAAACTAAAACTGGTAACTGACCAGTGATGAATCTTCTGCAGCATGGGAAAGGGCATCTTCTAAACTTAGTTCCTTCTTCCCATCCTTTTCAACAGGCCTACAGCAAACAAAAGTGTATTCTAAGTAAATGTTAAAACTGAAACGGTATACTTGACTTACGGTAATTACTTTTTTCATAAAGACATTTGATGTTGAAAATGTTGGTGCCTGCTATAAATAAAACGTAATTTAAAAATCCATATACTGTAATTCTAGCATACAGGTGGTTCTCTACTTACAACTGTTCATTTAGTGACTGTTTGAAATTACAACAGCACAGAAAAAAGTGACTTAGGATCAGTTTTCACACTTACATCTGTTGCAGCATCCCCATGGTCACATGATCAAAATTCAAGCACTTGGCAACTGACAACTGACAGTTGCACTGTTCCACGGTCATGTGATCACCATTTGTAACCTCCCCAACTGGCTTCCAACAAGGAAAGTCAATGGGGGAAGTTGGATTCACCTAACAACAGCATGATTCATTTAACAACTGCAGTGATTTGTTTAACAACCGCAGTAAAAAAGGCAGTAAAAAGTGCCGCAACTCACTTAACAACTGTCTTGCTTAGCAATGGAAGTTCTGGACTCAGTTGTGGTAATAAGTCAAGGACTACCTATAGTAAAATAGATTTATGGAGTATGAACTTTTAATTATATCGGAAACATTTATAATTGCAGATCTAGAACTCAGTCAAGATCTAGAACTCAATCAAAACCATGAGCAACATTACAGAAAGAAAAAAGGAATAATATAAAAATTTATTTATGTAGGAACTTGTTTTAAAAGACAGCAATTGTCCAAATAATTACTTTTTAAAAATACAGGACACTAGGGAAATAAGAAAATCCTCATAATTACAGAAGAGACAGTCTTTTCTTCCATTTAAAACCAGTCACTATCATAGAGAAAATCAAACTGAATAGAATTCCCATCTATCTATCCAAAACAGAAGGGATATTAAGCTAGAGCATGATTTAAAACAGATTGTAGTTTTGTTTTCTCAGTTTTTTCAGACTAGACAAAAAAGATCATCGAGGATGGACTGAAAAGAATCAATTATGTTGTGGCATTTTCAAAACCTATATATTGTATGCATGTTTTAACTTTGGGGATCAGTAAAGGCTCCAACTCTACATACAGTATTGAGTGCTTAGGTTTACTGTCGGAGGTAGCAAATCTATTTCGTGGATTCTAAAAAATGTACCATGTACTATAATTTTAAAGCTGTATTACTGATTATGAAAATGCAGCTGATTACTCTGCAGTTGATCTCTAGGAAACTTACCTGATCTCACATTCTGGCTCTAATTCAAAGTCAAATTCCAGTTCCATAGTCTTAGCTACTTTGTGCTGTGAAGGCTCCTCTGAAATTTTTCTCTTTCTTAGTAATTCAAGCTGGGTGAAAAACAAACTATCTTCAGTGGGTCAAACAAACACAGACTCCTTATAGCAGCTTTTAAGACAGCCAGCATTTCCCATGTAGTCTGCACCCCTGTTGCCCATTCTTTTTCTTTTAATTACTATATATTTGAACTTCAGTCTGACCCTATCAACTTCCTTGCTTTGTATTGTATATATTTTCCATGGTGACTATGATAAATTTTATTAAATAAGGATAAATTATGTTTTAAAAATTAATATTATAGTTAAATCCACTATTTCAATTATTATGTATTATCTATAAAATTCATTCATTTCGTACTCTACTTCTATCTAGCTTCAGTCAAAGCTGCTAACAAGTCTTGTAGCATAACATTATGAAATTAATAATAAAGCCAGTATAATTTATAACAGAGTACAAAAATAAATGCTATTGAAGTATCTATACATCTATACCAATCACACAGACACACTAATAAAGGAACAACTAAGCTTTTGCAGGTTTCCAAAAGGTAAGGAGGGAGGCAATTGATCCCATTTTAAGGGGCAAGATACTCCATTTGAAGGGAGCCCCACAGACATTGTGTTAGCCCTTGGAGGCAAGCCCAGTCAGAAAACAGATTCAACATGAATTCTCACAGGATCTTGAATCTCTGTGTTTCCTTTCCCTCTTTTGCCCATAGGAATTAAGATAGGGTCAGTTTGAATTTTTTGCTAATATTTTGTTTCCTGGATTTAAAACACATTTTCACAACTTGTGTTCCTTAGTTTCTCCAAGGTTATCTCTGACTTATTCACATCTAAGCCATACCAACTCACCAGCACTTCACGAGGGGGTGACCAACCATCCATCCATTATTCAAAAATTCTTTAAAACATGGGATAGGGTCGCTGGCAGACTTATGGGAATATTTAATATACATTGTATGCTTTATTGCTCTGTTTGGATATCAGCTTCTGTATTATTTTATTTTCAAATCATTTTAGGTGTTATATACTGTAAGCACACAATGATTAGATGATAAGGACATGAGGGGCTATTATCATTTCCTTCTACTCCATGCATGGCCTTCCAACATGATCCATGATTCTATATATCAGTTCACTTTCCCTACCTACCTTTAACCCTAAGGTTAAAACACCTTTGTGCCCATTAGTGCCATCAAGCATGTTAAGTTTCATGCTAATCCCCAAAAATTCTACCATAGAGTTTTCCTGTTCTGTCACTTCCAGGAAACTGGAAGAATGAGACCAGCTGCGTGAACTCTTCTGATCCACCGTACAACCCCAAAGGCGAAGAACTTCCAAAAAGAGAGAGATAACTTCCTCTCATGGACAACTTACTGTTGTGAGACGTTCTAGTGCAGCAAAACGTTCCTCCCATGTTGCTGTTGATTTCTCAAATGCTTCATGTCTTTTCAACAGTTTCTCTACACCTTCCACAGTTTGGCCATAATCACCACTAAACAGGTAGGGTTCCTGAGCAATGAGCCAAGCCTCAGCCACTGAAGCATCTCTGGAAAACTGACACACCTCTAGCACTGTTGTAGGAAAAACAAACATGCAAACAAACAAGCAAAAGGAACTTTACATATAGTCAGGACCTTCAGATGAAGTCAAAGATAAATCCCCTTACTTAGAATTATTAGAAGATCTGGATTTTAATTTCTATAGAAAGAGAATTCCATTTGCACAGAACAGTACAAAGAGATGAGCCACTTTGTGTGCTACTCACACAAACGAAGCCAGTCCCAGCGTCCATCCCACTTTTCCATCATCTCCCTCCTCTTCTCTGTCAGATGTAGCAACCTGTCTTTTATCTAAAAAGAAAAGGAAGAAAAGGAAGAAAAGCATAAATATTTTTGTGGGCTAACAGACTATTTTTTTTTCACATTTTGTCTTATTTGCTCACATTTCATTTTGTTTTTCCCATTGAGAAAGAAGCTCCATTTGGTTTATTCATGACAATATTATAAAAGCACTTTAAGTCCAGTGTAGGTTACTTTGCAGAGGATTGGGCCCAGATAGTGTGCAATAAATCAGAGACAAATTCAACTGTCATATAATGCAGCCATTGTGTAGAATCTTTGTGCCTAGAGATGCTTCAACTTTACTTTAAATTGATGTGATTCTCTCAACTAAATTAAAGTATAAAGTACAAACAAAATCACAAACAAAATACAAGTGAAAAAAGCTGTGCATCATAGCAGCAAGCCTATTTTGGGAAAGGGTGCGGCTACGTTTGTTCCTCTTTAAGTAGTGCAGCTTCAAGAGTCAAGAAACTAAGTAAGAATACTGAACTTTCTCATCTGTTCGAGCTTTCCTCAATGCCTTCCAAATACATTTTCACTAAGCAGGCTTATGTCCACTCTCAGGGAGGGCTGAAAGAATAACATAACAAGGGAAGCCTGCTTATCTGCATCCTTTGAATAGTTTTCAGAGTGGGCAACCTGATGTGTAAAAGTAGATTTGGTTCTTTTGCTCCCTCTTTAGTCTGAGGACTAGGCAAAAGCACAAAGAGCCACCTTTGGTAACTGAAGGAGACCCTCCTTTTTTTTCTACCTTTAAGATGAAGTTGGAGCTCAACCAGTTTTCTTAGTGTTTAGCACTAACAAATCAAAATCTCTCTCCCTCTTTTCATTCACAACTAAGTCCTTACAAGATTTTGAGAATCAAGAATGAGGAAAGAATTATCTCATTTCCAGCAACCAATGGCATTACTTTACACCTTTAAAATTTAGATGAGACAGCACTTTAGAGTGCTCTAAGCAAAAGAGCTGCTTAAATCTGTTGTAAAACCCTCCATGGAGAACACTCACCTCAGCTGCATCATGGAGTTTGCGCTGCAGTAAAGTTTTCCCAAGATCAATGCAGGCAGTGAAACTTTTATCCCTAGTGGCTATCTCAGACTTTATGTCCTGATGGTATTTCATCAACAATTCCACAGATGACACATCCCTTAAATTAAGGACAAACAATTCTTAATGAGAAAACAAAACATCAGAATGTTTTAGAGGTAATATTTTACATCTCTGAATATAAATTGAGAAGCATTGTTAAGAGTGCCACTGACCCATTATGTCTTCCAGGGATTGGGCAAAAAAAGGAGCAAACGAAGGAGTTCACCTGGGTTTCTCCTGGGTATCAATCTGCCGGATCACATTCTCCATCCAAGACATGAGGTCTCGCACCATGCTGAAGAAGCGGAACTTCTCGGCTGTATCAACTAATTGAGCCCGTCGCCCCTCACAAGCTTCCAGCAAGGCCTTCCAAGCTTTTACCACCTCCTGTTCTTGCTTCTGGATGGCCATGGCCTTTTCTCCAGCATAGGCTGCCAGCAGGCGTGCTGCCACCTCTTGAAAATGTTGAACCTGCCAGAGCAGAGGACACTTCTTATGGAGACGAATCACAGGGACATGCACACCATACCAAGCTTAAGGCCGGGGATATAACTCTTTCTCAAACCCACTTTCTAGCATTAAAAATGGGAATGCATCTGTCCTTTTCACTAGATAATGAAAATGTTGAAATAAATTTGTGGATACTGTACTGTAATTCTGCTAATTCAGGAGAATAATTTCATTTGCTATTGGTTTCAAAAGATTCTGGCAAAATCTAACTTCATAGACTAAAAAGCTTTCCAAGGATAAATAGTCTCAATTAGGTTAAGTAAATGCATAAAGTTTATTGGCTTCTGGTTGGATCTCACAAGCTCCCAGTAAACTGGCCACCTCACTCCAGTCACTAAAGGGGAGGGGATCCACCAGATGGCTCCACATGTTTCTAAGAAGCTAAGAGGTTACCTGCACTCCTAACAGGTGAATATCTCTCTCAAAGGCTTTGTGCATCCTGTGGAAGGACTCGGCTGTATTGACATCTCGGCCTAACTCCTCAGGCAGCTCCTTGTGCTTCTCTTCAATCAGAACCTGGATCTCACTACCATCATAAAAGAACTTGTGCAGATCATAGGAGGCGGTCAACAACTGCATTCTGGTGTCAATCAACTCAAGCAGGTCAGCCCAGCTCTCATTTAAACCATCCCTCCACTCTGCAATCGTGGCAGCTTCCGGGTGGATATCAATCAGCTGATCAGTTCGGTGAGTGACATTGTTCACCCATTCCTGTCCCAGGTTTCCTGTTTCTCGGGCGAAGTCACGGAACTTTTCCCTCAGCAGCTAGTTGAGAACCAAAACCAGAATGAACAAAATATTTTTCAATATCCTTCATCCCTGAGCCAAAAATGGTAATATTTTTGCCTGGTGATACAGAATTAAAATATATATATATATATATCTTTGGCTTTTTCAGCTATCAGACCTGTTTTTTCCCCAAATTTAAACAAAGGAGTACCTTAAAAATGCTACTTCCCATGTTCTCTTGTTAAAGACTGGCTATTTTCTTTTTACATAACTTTAATAGGCAACATTGAAATAGTATACTTATAATCATGCCAACCACAGGCAGTGTTACTCATAAACGAGACAGTGTGCTGCCCAAGATTTTACAGAGTTGCATCACCCTTTTGGCACAATCAATTTTTTTCAAGGGTTTCGTCTAAACATTTCAATTTTAATATTAATTTTAATGTTTTAACTTTTAACATCTGATGTTCTAATGCTTTAATCCTGTAATTGTTTTATTCTATTATTTATGGTATTGGAAGCTGCCTAGAGTTGCTTGGACCCATGCTTAGACATGGGTAGCATACAAATTTAATAAAATATATAAATAAAAATATTACTGTGTACTGCATGTACATTTTAACACAAATTAACTTCAACTGTTCTCTTTATCTTTTTTGACCCTTTAATACCAAATCCACAACATTCAGTCAATAGGCAACTAAGACAAAGGTCAGTACAGAATCTTGAAGCAAAAGCAGCTTCAAAGATTTCTCAAAGGTAAAACAATATCGCCATGATAATAATTGGGTAAGTTTTGAGCAAGCAGTAAGAAATAATATTTTTTGGCGCATCACAGTGGGCCACACTGAAAATGATCTATTCCTTATTAATAGCTATTTCACAAGACCTGAGGGAGGTATTTTAGGAAATTTCACAATGATGATGCAAAAAAAAAAAAAGATCTTGTTAATCCACAGAAAATTTATAGAGGTTTGGCCTGCAGAAATGGTTGCTAAGTTTAATTATCTAACTATGATCAGGGAAGGCTCAGACAATTATTTAATATGTCCTGAATTAATTAGGAATAATCTAGACCAGTGGGATCTAGCTTGGCATTGTTGTTTACATCTATAGACATGTATTATTGTACCTCTAGGGATTGGAGGCCTACAATTATAGACTGCATTTTCAAAATAAGGGAAGAGAAAGATCTCAATAAATGCCTTTTAAAATCTGTCATACTAACAAGAGAGGAAAGTAGTTGGGAGAATAATCCTAGCCCTATAATGGAATTGCATTCTTCTTGACTCATACACTTATATCGGGTTTCTTTTATTTTCTTTGAAGAGAAGAAGCCTTATGAATATAAAGAAATAGTGGTGGTGTTATAGGTGTAATTCTTTTATAGGTTTCAGAGTTTCAGCAGAATCTAGTACCATAAATTAACTCTGTGTAGGATTTATTACCGACATTTGTTCTAGAGCACTATAGTTATCTATCTGTTAAATTGTTATGGCAAAAAGGCGTTATCTAGTTTCCTTCATCACATGTCTTCTTTCAAGAAACATGAATCCTTCTAGAAACAGCTTGTGATCTTTACTTTCCCCAACAGTAACATATACATTTCTAACTACTAAAATATAGGTAATTGTAATGCACCTGTCAGCAATATTCTGTCAAGCTATTGCAGAACATTGTGTAGAGCCAAGTTGCACCACTTGTAACCTATAGTCTACACCTCAAAGTAAAATGGCCACAATGAACTGCCCAATGGACATTCTCACGGTGCTTGCTCACAGTGGCATGGTCGAGGTCTTGACCCATTTCTGGTGAAGATGCGATTACATCTCTCTCTGCAATCCACTGCTCCAGATCATCAACTTCTCGCTTCAGTTTGAACAGGTGATATGCAAGTTCTACTTTACGTCTGCGTTCCTCAGCCAGGTCTTTCAACCCTGCATACTGCTTATCTACTTGCCCCTGCAATCGGATGATATCTTCTCTGAAAAACCATAAAGACAAAGTTTAGAGACAAGTCACCTAAAAGGAAAGGCAGCTCAACTCAGTCATATGCAATAGATTGTGATTCTCCTGGCTATTATATTCCAAAGATTCTGGAGTTACTGTTATCAAATGTACTCACCCTTCTGGGTGGCCAGTAGATAGCAGTTTCTGAGCCCGACTGGCCAGCTGCTTAATGTTTTTTCCATATTCTTCTATGGATCGCTGCTGGCGAAGGTGTCTCTTCAGCATCACAATGCCACTCTCTTCATCCTGAGGTGGGAGGTAATTGAATCCATTGATCTTTGCAGTGAAGGAAACCCTAGGTCCATTCCCCAACAACGTCCAAGAAAAATCAACCCGCTTTCCACATGGCCCTCCTCAACAGGCTAAGGTTACATAGGCTAGAACAGTTTTATAGCTTAATCTTCCTTTCCTCATTGAAAAGAACTCCTGGCTCACAAAATTTCTCCCTACTTCTTATAACCAAGTTATAAATTTTTACATCCTCTCATTGGTCAGCTGGAAAGGAGGCTGCTCAGGTCCACGGGACACAGCTGTGCAGGAATCAACAAGACAATGCAGAATTGCTGCCAAAGATGTACTAGATACAGTATGTGGAAACTAGCCAAAGAGTGTATAAGTTATGAATTTAAGTGGGAGTAAGTTCCAGTGGATTTGCTTTTGAATCAGGTTTAATAATATAAGATAATTTGTGAAAAATTTAGCCCTTCTTCTCCCAAATTGTACATATTCCTAATCTCACTTAGGTGAGCAGTTCTTACCCTAAACATAAGATAGCTTAAGCACAACAAAATGAAATCAGTGCTGTTAATCATCTCCATTCTGAAGGAAGTAGAACATTTTCTGTCATAACTAGGTTATGGAGCTCTATCTCTTTTTGCACGGGAAAGTAAACTACAATGCTTCCTATATGAGAGACAAGAGAAGAAACACATTTTCTTTCTCTTTCAAACCTTGCTCTTTTTAAAACTGCTACGCAGGATGTTATGCTATTTCTTATAAATTATCATACAACATAGACACATGCACAGATGCACACAGAAAGATGAATACAATATCACACTGGATTCCAGTCATGTTTCTTGCCATTAGTGAGATAAAAGAAGAGAGAAAGATAATTAATAAAACTGTATCTTTGTTCTCCCTAGAGCTTTTTGAAGATTAAAAAAATAGTCCCAATAGAATAAGATATGCAGGTCTTAAACTGTCTCCAGGGATGAACAGGTTTACTTCCCAAACAACAGGGCTAGGGTGTCAATTTCCACGAAAGCAACCCACTTTGGGAATGGCCTTCTACCTGGTAAATACTACTTCATTGGCACAGGAGGTGCTCTTACCTTTGGCTTCTCATCTGTCCCTACATAAAGCTCCTGTTCACTTATCCAGGCCTCTGCCTCTCCAGCATCTAAATAGTATCGCTGAGCCTCACTGGCTTCTTCTAGGCGCCGCAGCCTCTTGAAGGTTTCCTCCTGTAAGGTGCTCCAGAAAACCTTTAACTGATTGAGACATTCTTCCGTGTCTCTGAAGTCCCCATCCCCTTCCGCTTTAGCCAACATCCTCTCCCCTCTATCAACAACTTCCTCAATTCGTGGGGCATGACCAGTAATTTCTTTCTGCAGAGTCTAGGCAAAGAATAGAGCAGGTTTAAAGACAGGAATGAGTGAACTCAGAAACAAATTGAATAAAGTTGTCCCATTGATTAAACTATATTTGGTATTCCCGATGGAGAATGAAAAAGGCAGCAAGGTTCCAGGACTTAAAGGCCATGTACCTCAGATATGACATGGTTTGCAGCTGCTATTGGATGTTGTCATCTTAAGAGAAAAACACTAGTTTAACTCCAGTACCTCTAAGAACAATTTAAGAATGCCTCATGCTTGCACTGAAAAGGTGATCAAGATAAATATGGGACACCATAAACTAAAGACGCTAGCAGATGTTTAGTTCACAATTAATTATGTATGGAGAAAGGCCTTTAGACAAAAGTTTGCTTCCTTTTGTTAACAATTACCATAAAGACAAAAAATGTTTTTGAATGTTCATAACTATAATAAAAGCTCAGTTGCTTCATTATAAAGTAGAATTAGGTGAGGGAAAAAAAACACCATGCAACTATCAGAGGCTCACCTGGTTTTTCTTTGTTAGTAGCTGGACTGACAAAAGATTTGTACCGTGGTCAGTGGACTGAGCAAGAGGCAGTCGTTCTTGCACCCAAAGCTGCATTAGAGAAGAAAGAGTAAAGTAACATGCCAAAATGTCAAATGTGTACACAAAAGACTGATTCTTACAAAATTGTAATATCTGAAACAATTAATCCATGTTATCCATATTCTGATGTCTTCTTTCTAAATGACACAAATGAAACCAGTAACTATCTAGCCAACACTCACCAATTCATCTGCTAAATCCCGGTCCAATTGATATCCAGCCTTAGCCATCTCCAGTTCTTTCCTCTTCCTCCCCAACGGCTCTACAAGGTCCTGAAATCGCCTTTCAATGATCTCATGCCTGCTGTCCACTTCATCCACGTCTCTCTTGACTGAAGGGCCCTGAGAAAGCAAGCCTTCCATCTCCTTCTTCCGCAAGCTGACTTGCTCATCCAGATGCTGCAATGAGAAATCTTCACATTTTATTGTCTTGTTGAGATCTATATGCCTAACTCCATCACTCAGACATTACACGGATATCATCCCTACTGCCATCTAGACAATATTTGAACGACAGACTACAAGCGTTGCTTTCAGGGGTGAATTGCTTAGAAGTGATTTGAGAGGCGATTGGAAATTACAGCCATTTACTATAATAATTAGTAAATTGTGGATAGGTTTCTGACATTTTCTAGCACAGGGATGTCAAACTCAAGGCCCGGGGGTCAAATCCAGCCAGCAGGGTGCTTAGATCTGGCCTGTGGGGCTGCCCTGTAAATAGCGAAGAACCGGCCTGCGGTACCTCTGCCAACGAAAATGGAGCTTGTGAGGACTGTGGGAGGCCCTCCCGAGCTCTGTTTTCACTGGCAGAGGGTGGCAGGAAGCTGTTGTAGGTGAAAATGGAGCTCGAGGGGCCGTTTTCGCTGGCAGAACGCTTGGGCACCCCTGACATGAGTGAAGTTGAGCTGTCCATGCCCACCCTGGCCATGCCCACTCCGGTCCCTCGAGGTCAAACACAACCCACAACTCAATGAAATCAAGTTTGACACCTCTGTTCTAGCAGTTTGGATCTGTTCAAGAGGGTTAACAATAAACATCTTTCCCTGAAAGTTATTTCCCATTTCCATTCTTGTCCTTAATTCCCCTGTCAAGCAGACCACAACATTTGGCCATGTCCCTTATTCTAGTCATTTAGAATACCATAGGAGACTAACTGAAGATGACATGCTGCACTTCAGATCTGAAGCCAAAAAGGTTCTGCAAAGTGGGTGCGGGCAGACACAGTGTTGAATCTTTTTCTAGATTCAACAACAACTTCGATCCAAAGTACAGGAGACATCTACTCTGCAACCATTATTCACCACATCAAATAAATCCTCCCTGAGAGAAAATACCAAACACATCCTACAAATGACTGATTTACATGATACTGAGTTTAAGAAAGTTGGAGACACTAGGAGGACTGTTACTTTTCCTTTAAATATAATTTTATTGAAAGCTTTACAAAAAGGGTAAAAATTAATACAAACAAAAGTAATAGGGAAAAAAGACAATGGAAGAAGAAAAAGAGAAAGCTAAACTGGAAAAAGGAAAAAAAAGTAAAATGTAAAAAAAAAGATATAAAGAAGTAGTTTCTACTCTTTAGAGTAATTGCTATAGGTGTATTGTAAGCCACCCTGAGTCTTCAGAGAAGGGTGGCATATAAGTAGAAATTTTTAAAAAGTTTCTGATCTTCTTTATAGCAGTTATTTGTTCAATAATAGATTTACCTTTCTCTCTGAAGTTAAATAGCCATTCTCTTCTTTCCATAAACTATTCTATCTAATTGTTAAAACCATGTATCTTAAATTCACTTTTTTCTGTTTTATGCAAAAAGTCCATTACGGGTATCCAACAATAAACATAGACATCATCTTTAGGAGGATTGTAACTTACTTTCAAGTTCTTTAGAAGGATGTTAACACTTGTGAGATCTTTCCCTTGGACATCAGATTTTAGCTTCTCCTCTATCTCACTGATCCATGCACTAAGGTCAGCATAGCTCTGTGCATAAAGGTCAGAGCGGTTAGCATCAAACAGCTGCTGTGCCTTTTCCTCTGTGGTTGCCTGCAGTATATCCCAATGTTGATGAAGAGCCTCTAGCTTCTGGTGCACAACATCTGCATACTGGGGCTTTTGCTTTGCCAACTGTTGTCCTTCCTGCAAGAAAAGTGTACAGATGATGGGAAATATAGTTTATTTTCCTTTTCGTTTTCATAGAACACATAGCTAGTAGTCAAACAGGGCTCCCTAGCCAATTAACAATGCTGTGTTTACAGTGATGTGGTAACACCATTATTACTGACAATGAAATTAAAGGCTAGGTGAAGGTCCTCCCAGTGGTACCAGATTCCAGCAGCTTTCACTACATTCATAAACAATATTTTATGAATAAAACAAAATATTTGTAGGTCAGGGTTGAAGTGAGGCATCCTCTGAGCTTGGTTGTTTTCTTGTAGATGTTTCATTACCCAAACTAGGTAACATCATCAGCACTAGAATATTTTCCATAGGAGTAAAGAAGAGACAAAGGGATTGTCTCTCCTAAATTAACCCTAAGTAATAGGGGAAAGCTGGTTGAATAAATAAAACAATGGGAATTTTAGGAGGTAATCCCCATGTCATATTTGAGTTCAAGATCCTATAAAAAAAATAAACGAACATAGTTATACAGGAAAAACTTCAACCAACTGAGGGAAATATGCTGCCCAGTGAACATTAAATATTCAGGTCAGAAGGAAGAAGAACGTGGAGAAGTTCTAAAAAATTAAGACACTGAAAGTTCAATATTACAGGATTTCAATCAAAAGCAAAAAGTGAGCAGTTTATGAAATCACTTTGGATTTAATAGGAAGCTTTCAACAGAACTGTGAGTCAAAAGGGATATGTATACAAAAAGGAAGGTGGATACAGTCTCCAGGAAGGGACTCTCACAGAGATCCATGGGGATTACCATATTTTTTGAACCATAAGATGCACCTAGGTTTAGAGGAGGAAAACAAGAAAAAAATAGTTTTTTGCCTCCGCACATCCCATTTCTGCCCTCCCTAGCATCCAGAAGCACTCTACAGCCCAAAAATTGGCCCACTTTTGGCCTGCAGAGGCTGAGGGTCCCGTTTTTGCCCTCCCCAGCATCGGGGAGGGCAAGAACGGAATGTGTGGAGGGTTTGGGAGGCCAAAAATAGGCCCGTTTTTGGCCTGCAGAGTGCTTCTGGAAGCTGGGGAGGACAAAAACGGGACAACATGCGGAGGGTTTGCGAGGGCAAAAATAGGCCCATATTAGCTCTAATAAGACCCACAGACATTTCCACCCACTTTTTGGGGGTGGGGGGAGGAAGTGCATCTTATAATCCAAAAATACAGTAATTATCCATGCTTTGATGGCAGTGTGACTGTCAAGATTGAACCACTTTGCTTTTTTCAAATCTTAATGCTTTTCAATTTGCCAACGAACTGGTGGGAGGGAAGGGAGAAATAGAATGCTGAGAATGTATGCGGACATCGTAAGAGCTTGACAACTGTCAAGATCACTACTCTAGGTGCTGGAGAAAGAGATGGACTGTTCCCATAACAAAAGGACATCTCCTAATTGGACAATGTGATTACCCAGAGATGGGGAGCAGAGGAAGCTGTTGTTTAACTAGGTAAGCATTAGTACCAAAATGGTATATCCAATGCCGTTTTACTTTTGGAAATTCAAAGTTCCCGAGAGTGTTTCTTTATTTTGGGTTCACTAGTCACATAGTTGACAGTTGGCTCTGAAGCCCATATGCTGGGACACTAGTGGGCTTCCTTGTTCAATTAGTAGACCACTATAAGAACAAACTGCTGAACCAGATAAGTGAGGGGTGCAATCCAGCACAGCACTACTTATATTCTTTTTTAACTATACTACCAAATGCCTAATACTACATGGGCTATGTGCAAAGAGGGAAGGGAAAGTCACAAAAGAACTTCTTTAGTTTTGTTCAGTAGAAAAAAAGTAGGGCTGGGCTTATGCTAGGAAAGGATAGTATGATAATAATATATGTGGAGAGATAGCAGACCTTGCTTTGGTATTCTCCTAAAAGGAAAGAGCGCATATCAAATGGATATAAACAAAACAGTTGACAAAATAGAGAGCAGGAACCTTAAGTTAAACAATGATTAACGATGAATTATATCTGAGAAAAGGTGTTTATACTGTCATATTGGAGGTCTTTCTGTGATCTTTGAGAAATTGTAGTAGATGGGCATAGGGCCAAAAAATTGAAGAGGAACAAATGTTGCTTTTATTTTCAGAAAAAGGGGAAGAGTGGATCTGGATAATTACAGGTCACCTACTTTGATATATCAATATTGGGCAAAATTCTGTAATGAATTATTAAGTAGTCACTTTGTGACTATTTAGAAAAGAATGTATTGTTGGCAAGATCTCACGTTTGGTCCTGTTTAGTTGACTAGTATCAAATAAATCTTAACTTGAGTAAAACATTTAAAATAGTAAGTATAAGAATCTACTAGAGAAGAATCAAAATGCATACTGGTGATAATGCTAAAGCTAGTAGAACACTTATACCCAGTGAGTTAAACTTAATGGTTTTGCATAAAGCTGAAGGGAAATGTAAACACAGATACGATGCCATGGAAAAAGATTAAAAAGTAGACTGCTCCATAAACAGCACAATGATTTCTTAAAAGTGTTATACCCGAGGAAAGCCCATTGCTGAGAGTATGGGGAAAAACCATGGAGATGTCTCCGATCATGACTCTAATCTCTTTGCTCCAATAAAATCTCTTGAAACTACCAATATGTCCCCTCACTAAGGAGGGACATGCAAAAATGATGTAGCATTTTGTTATTAAAGCTGCTGTACATCTTGTTATTAAATGCATCAAAGTATTTTACTTGCTTTATGAGAAATCACACTTGCTTTATGAGAAAGTTTTGGGATTGTGGAAAGAAACAGGTGGCTTAACCCATTCTTCACAATAGGTTTCCATGTGAGCTTCCTTCCTACTCGGGAGAAATGGGAAAATCCTATTATTAAGCAGCTACTATTCAACTGAACAATGTAAGGAAATCTCTACTTCTCTGTTGTTTCTGTTTCAAACAATAAACCCATGTTTTGTTTTAAAAGGAAACAAAAAATGGAGCAAGGTAACATAGTAATCTCATATCTTGACTGGTCTGAAAACATTCATGTACAAAATTCCTATAAATTATCCTTTTGCACATGCAAAGAAAATGTAAAGTATGAATGCTATAAATATGTTTTCAAATATAAAAGAGACACATTATATATTTTGTTAGGCAGTTGGCTTCACCACTAGTCCTCTACAAAAGTGCAGACATGAAGCAGCAGTTTAACTGGCTAGCGTGCCATTATCTGAACTTAGTGGTATGCATTAACCGTTCTTACACAACTGAATTTTTAAGAATAGCATGGCATGAAAAAAATTTCACAAGCATGCACATTTGGAGGAATAAAAGCAACATACCTCATCCAGCTTTTCTAGCCACTCTTGGTTGGAAGCAAGTTCTGCCATAAAAGCTTGATGCTTCAGCCATTTGCTATGCAAATTCCGTGCTTCATCATATGATATATCTTGAGCAGTAAGCATCTTTTCTTCAATCCACATGGTGAGCTATCAGTAAAACAACTTTATGTTTATAAAGTATGAAAAGTGGATATGTGTGATTCCTGTAGCATTTTGCTGAAAATGGAAACCTATGGTCTTTTACAGATATTCCCAGACACTACTTTATAATATTGTCTTTTCCAACTTGTTGCTGTTCTTGCTTTTTTTAAAAAAAAATCTTTGTCAATGGCAGGTTTTGATAGAAAGGGAAATCCAAGACCCAGCTATTTATTTATTTCCCTTTCTCCAGTTAATTTCTGGGTTTCATATGAGCCCAAAATTATACCATAGTCAATGGCATCGAAAGCTGCTGAGAAGTCAAGCAGGGCAAGGATGGATGCACTATCCCAATCCTGTTCCCATCAGAGATGATCTATAAGGGCGATCAATGTTGTTTCTGCCCATAACTGAACCGGAAACCAGCTGAAAGGGGTGCAGATAATCTACCTTCTGAAGGTGCAGGACAACTTTTTCCACCACCTTCTCTTAAAAGGGGAGAAATTGGATGAAAATTTTCCAGGCGGGTGAGGTCCAGTGAAGGTCCAGACCAAGGCTAACTTAAATGTCCTGGAAATTCCCTTCCTGCGGCAATACATTAATTCAAAGCTATTTATTTTATTTATTTGTTAAATTTCTATACCGCCCTTCTCCCGAGGGACTCAGGGCGGTGTACAGGGCAGTTAAAACACAC
>JANHFR010002386.1:156478-169876 GCA_032468015.1 Mimophis mahfalensis | reverse complement strand
AGGGACCACCTTTGGTGGGAAGGTAACAGCGTTCCGTGTGCTTTCAGCGTTTAGTCATGCCGGCCACATGACCACAGCGATGTCTTTAGACAGCGCTGGCTCTTAGGCCTGGAAACGGAGATGAACACCGCCCCCTAGAGTCGAGAACGACTAGCACATATGTGCGAGGGGAACCTTTACCTTTACCTAAAGCATTGTTGTACCACTTGTGGGCTGCTAAACATTGCAATCAAAAAGCACACTTGAAATGGTATCTGATGAGATCACCAAAATGCTACGTATATTAAATGAACTCTACACCTTACAAGAACACACAAAATCTTACAAGATGATTGGCAAGGGAGTCAGTGTTTCAAAAGATTTGCCAATTTGCTTAAGAGGAATCAACAAATAAAGATTGGTACTGGTACCTAATTCAAGTAAAGGCTAGAATCTTCAGCCTTTGTAGCTAGAATGTGCTGTAGTAACTTAACATTGTTATCTGAAATTCCCTTTGGCCTGGGTGGTTTCAGTGAAGAGGATTGGATGCTATGTGTCTCCAACTGCCCATCTCGTCTCTTTCAGAGGGTAGAGAGATGCATGAAGGGATAAATCTAAGAGAGTTTCAGTGCCATCATGTGGGAAATGTTAACATCTGCCACTTCGAAAAAGACTGTGATACATCTGTCAGTTTGAGATGCAGAGTCGTCTGAATGTGTACATCATTACCTCAAGTCAAATTTGTGATTCTGTATACATCTCTTCTAAGTACTTGGAAGCTGTGTCTATATGGATTGGACCAAGAAACTGAATTTGAATCTAAGTGAGATGAATTTACTGTTGGACTATGGTGACTTTCAGTCTCTTGAGAAAAAAGCTACTGTCTCTGAGAGAGCGGGTCCACCTGAGCTCAAACCCATTGCTCGGTGGGGCAAGTGGAGGCTATAGCTAGAAGGTAATTTGTCCAGTTCTGATTTGCATGCCTGTTGTGGCATGTGATCCCAATAGAGTAACACATACTGTCACCACTACCTGTCTAGACTGCTACAGTGTACTCTACATGTAGCTACTAGATTCTGGGACACGCATGCACACACATACATACAAGGAATGGAAAGGATCACAGCTGAAATCAGAACTGAAGGTTGAAACTTTAACAATTTGAGATCAGCTTTTAAAAAAAGCAGTGGAGTTAAATATAAACAAAAAAAAAGTAATATCAAATAGTGTGCTTAGTGGTTGTTTCCTTGAGCTCAATAATAGATAAAGGAGAGCAGTGTGCAGAAGTAAAGATCAGTTTGATTTTAATAGGAAGGCAATGACAACTTATATAACATCATTAAAGGCAAGAATAGTTACATCAATGGTTTTTCGAGAAGCAATAAATGGCTCGACTCCAATAAAACGTAGTAGACAGAAAATAGAAATCATCAAATTATGGATTTTCAGATGAGTTCAAAGGGTTCTTTGGGCTACAAGAAGAACCAATTAATTCATTTTGTAATTTAAGGTGATAATAAGCAGAAACTCACATACTTTTGATTTGTGTTATGAGTGGATGATAGAAAAAAATACTGTTAATATGATTGAAAAAAGTATAAAGACAACAGATAAATTAAATTCAAGGAATCATAGACTTTAGCAGAAAATTGTTGGAAGAGCCACAGTTCATTCCCAGAGACAGGTAGAGAAGGTGTGCATTTGTGCATGGTTGACATGACTGGTTTGATGTCATAAACCCCGCTGAAAAACTAGGCACATAAATAATTGTATAACACTATACAAATACATTATTTTCACTATTCTTCTGTAATTCACTCTTGCTGTGTTATGAGTTTGGCAGTGTGTATCCGACATAACAGTTTTCCCTTCAGTCTTCAGCAACAGATGGTTGGGCTGATAGTTACTATAGTTAAATATCTAGCAATATCTAGCTTCCCTTTTTAAATCGGACCTTTGCATACAATGTCAGGCTTATTTTATTTGTTAGCTTATTTCTATATGCTTTTATTTTATTATATAGCTTGTCTTGCTCTTCCAGTTTGTTTACTGAGAAAGTAATTATATTTTTTGTGTTTTTAATATGAGTGCTTTGCTCTTTCATAGTTAAAAACTATCTGTTTAATAAAAACAAAAGGCCACATTGATTTAAAACTCTGTATTTGTTTACTGAGAACTGTACTGTGAGGTGTATTTTTTGTGGCTAAGGCATCTAACTAGAAACTGGGAGACTGAATCGGCAAGAATTTAAATGTTTTTGAGAACCAAAGCTCTGAACTTGAAAGACACACACATACAAAAGTCCTCACCCAGCTTCTGTAACCAAGAAAAACTTCAGCGGAGTGTTTGTCCTTTGCTAGTTGTCTTGCTTCCTTTAGACACAACATGCCCTTCATTCTTCAGTGCACACAGAGCTCATCAGCCTGACAGAGGGAAATTGACTTTGTCACCTACACATGTTCAACTGCAATGAGCGGAAGCTCATATCTGAAATGGATAAAATACAGCCTGCAGGTGACATGCAGCCCAGTTTTTCAATACATCCCAGGATTGCAGTCTCCAAATCTGATCAATTCTCAGTTGCATTCATTAGGCCCTTTTGGGGGGGAAAAATAGATCGAACTGGGTAGCTGTGGCTTGTTAAAAGCATCTGCAACGTGCAAAGTTTCATTTAGACCTAGATTTTCCTTCAGAAGCACTTGAATCTCACATTGTCTATTACTCTCCAAGGAAGCAAGAAGGTAATTAATCTTTGGTGTCTGCAAAAAGAAAACATCCTTTCCTTGAAAAACATAAAGATTAATTGACTTGTGGCATTTGCCTTTTGCCTCTGGAGACAAGCCTGCCTGGTTGCATATTTCTTCATTCACAATTAAAATGAGATTCTAATATTTGGTCTTCATGGATCATTATTTGAATGTTGCTTAATTTTCCTTGTTTGGATGCATCCAGTCATTGGCTTCTAAGAACAGAGGCAAGGACAGTATGTGGTCATGCTAGTTAATTACTAACATCTGTTAGGGTTCATGTTCTTCTCCTTTGGTGGGGAGTTTCTTTATTGTGATAAATACTTCCAACCTGCATCTACCTGTCCTTTAATCCCCATCCCCAAATATGGCTCTTATTTGAATGACTAGTATTGATTCTTCATGATTCTATCACAGGTTATTTGGCTATGGAAACTGCTTATTAGTTTTATCTTGTACTTCGGATGCAGTTCATAATGTGGAGAGTGAAATACCGCCTTGTCCTTTTACAGTAGCCACATCCATAGTTTAATGCAGGTATAAGCAACTTTTTTCAGATAGCAATAACAATAGCATTTGATTGAGGCCTTTCAACCCTCCCTAAGCGGTTTATAGAGTCAGCCTATTGCCCCCAACAATCTGGGTCCTTATTTTACCCACCTTGGAAGGATGCAAGGCTGAGTCAACCTTCAGCCTGGTGAGGTTTGAACTGCCTAATTGCAGGCAGCTGGCAGCTAAGTACTACATACAACACTCTACTCACTGCACCAACTTGTAGATTACTGCATCATTTTTTGTAATGAGTGGTAAAAAAATAATTCCAAAATATTAAATGTTAAAAATGTGAATAAGATTGAAAATTTTCTTAAAATTTTGGCAATATATCACAACCATATGAAATGGCTGGATGAGTGCAGTACTACTTAATATAAACATTAAAATATATAGTCTATTAAAGTCAGGTGCAAATTTCTAAAAAAAACCTGAAGACTTCTTTTTTGTTTGTTTGTTTTCAGTGACTTTACATAGTATTGCCATGTGATGCAGGAACAATGTATTATGAAGATCAAATTAAACAGATGGTACTTCGAGTCCTGAGGCTTTCACTTTATGGGGCAAAACAAAGGAATAGATTTATTGAGCTGTAGAATACAGTGAATCATTCCATTCACAAATGTGGTCAGAAGTCTTGTAGGAATAGACTGCAGTAATTGGTTTCCCTTTCATTGTTTAATTCCTGAAATACAGATGTATCAATATGCTTCATGCTTAAAAAAAATCCTCCTCCATCATCATCATCATATTATTATTATTATTATTATTATTATTATTATTATTATTATTATTATTATTACCAAAAGTATAGTAAAATGTGATATCATAAGGTGCCTTCACGTTCCCTATCAACTCCACGTTCCCTATCAACTGAAATGAGATTCTGGCAACATGTCCTAATTGCAATTGTGCAGCATCAAAATAACGATTGTATACTTTTCCACAAGGATAATAATCAACAGGAGCATCCCTTGATTTTAAATATGCACTGCGCGAGTTAATTTGTAAAATCATTATCACTTCAGTGAGACAAATCATTAAATGGGTATGGAATAGGAAATGAAGGCACATTTGAAAATATTCCATTTTTTAAAAAAACATTTTCATTTCAGGAGCTTTTTAAAAAACAAAAACAAAACCAGTGATACTTACCTACACTGTACCATATTTATATGAATAAAAGTAGAAAAAAATCAAATGCAAAGTATGAAGAAAGTATTTCAGAATTAGGCAATGCAGGGGGGTACAGAAAATGGAATGATCTGAAAAAAGCTATAGTTGAGACTGTTTTTGAACCGAGAGCCTGTTTGACATAGTGGTTAAAGCACTGGGCTAGAAACTAGAAGACTGTGACTTCTACTCCCACATTAGGCATAAAACTATCTGGTGGCTTAAACCAGACCATTTCTCCCAGCTCTAAGAAGGAGACACTAATGAAATGGATCTATGACAATTCACCGCTGCCAACTTGCCACAACCCGCTCACCATGGGACTACTCGTGGGAAAAGAGTTATGCTAATAAGTTATGCTTATGTTATAAGCATAAGAGTTATACTTAAAGAAATGGTGGACTAGAATCATTTAAAAAAGGATACAAGAGGAGGGATGGAATAAAGTGTGAATGACAAAAATGAAAATATTATTTATTTTAAACAATTAAATTGAATTGTTAAATTGTCCTGTGGTGAGTTGGTCATGGTGAGTTGGCTGTGGTGGGTTGTCCCATTCTGTTCTGAAATACCTTGCCAAGAAAACTGCAGGGACTTTTCTAGTAGGTAGTCTCTGAGAATCACAACTGTATGGAAGGGGAAAAAACAAAAACCCTGAACTAATGTCAACTGCTATTGTCAATGGTCATTTAAAGGCATGCTGGAAGTAGCAATTGCTATGTTACACATTTTTCTTACAGACAAAAAACTTGTATGTAGAATTAATGTTGAGATTCATCTTGGTGTATTTTTTTTATGCAATATGGTCTAGATCAGTGATGGCGAACCTGTGGCACGCGTGCCCAAAGTGGCACGCGGAGCCATGTCACCTGGCACGTGAGCTATCCCCTCTCCCTGCCCCCCCAACGCCTGCGCACTTCTCCCAAGCCCCAAAACTCCCAAACCCCTCAAAATTTAGTGGTTTTTTTCAGCATTTTTGGGCTTGAGAGGGTGTGCGCACACACGGGGGTGGTGGAGGGGATGCCGCCCACTATGCCCCACTGCCTCATGCATGTGCACGTGCACTCCAAAGCCCCCCAAATGCCCCCCCCCAAAATGCAAATTTAACATTACTGTTTGTGGTTTTTTGGCATTTTGGAGGCTTGGGGGGGCGCGCGCACATGTGGGAGAAGGGCATAGCTCTCCCAAGCCCAAACAGGAAGTGGCACGTGGCCACACCCACTCCTCTCCCCCTTTTTTGGCACTCGGTGCCAAAAAGGTTCGCCATCACTGGTCTAGATAAATGAGGTCAGTTCATCATTCCCAATTTATACTTACTGAGAAAGTCTGGAAGTCATTTTGAACTTCTATCCTTGCCAAAATACGCTCCCCCATTGGCTAGAATTAAGAATATCTGCTACAAATGCCATCACAATGTGCCCTTTCCAAATTCACATCAAGAGACTGAAATCAATTTCCCACTGACTTTAGTGCTACATGCCTTGGAGAGAAGGTTAAGTATCTTACATTAACCTCTGATTGCTGAGATGAATTGTGCTTTGCATTTAATTGGGCTATGATTGATTATCTTCCATATTTTTATTTTACCACTGATTATGCTTACACAATTTCTGTGTAAAGCTGCCCTGTTTCCATGTATCTTATAAAGTTAATCCAGATAGGAAGCTCTTCACAGTAAATTCATTTCTGTATATGATTTTAGTCACTTTCAGTCTTAAATACCAGATTTCTCTGTGCGTGCATTCTTCAGTTTTGGGGATTCAAGGCAATTAAATGCAGGCTTGCAACCTCTCAGCATAAATGTATTCTGGAATAAGCTATAGTGTTCATAACTCCCACTGTAATATCTAGCATCACAGGAATGAAAGAATGGAGCTAATAGGAAAAGGAAATGGATAGTTTTCATCAGATAGTCTTTGTACACCTATCTTTATCGTTCATCAGTTCAATGTATAAGCCTACCCTCCCATGACAGTATATGTATGGTTTGTGTCAAAATGTAACATTGTTAATAATGATTTGGATAGCTTCTAAATTGGAAGAAGAATCTTTTACCATGTTGCTCGCCATGCTAGGTTCAGATCACAGTTTTTAATCCCAATGAATGATGGAGAACGGCAGCGATGTTAATGTTAAAAGTGACAAAGCTGACAGGGAAAGATAATGTAACACCTCTCTAACACTGAAGGTGTCATGAAAGTGTTTCTAGAATAATAAAGAATTAACTATCATCTTGAATTGTCAGTTTTAACTTCAAGTCATTTCCATTAACAACAAAAAAATGTCATATACCGAAATATTTCAATAACAGTTTGAAGCTGGATGGTAAACTAAAATTTATAGTCAACAGGGAGCATTTTCTGCTTTGATATATAGAAGATATTTGGTCTCTGGGTGACAACAAAAGCTAAACCACCGATGTTGGTTATGCTTGCAAGAGCATACTTTTCATCTTTGCAATTAATTTGACTTTCAACACATGAACTGCTATCAATAATTACTGTATATGCAGGCAAAAATGAGCATCCTTGCTGTTGGAAGGAAATGCTCCGTAGCACATTTGAAAGTCAAAACTTTATAATTGTTAGCTTTCCCACATTTTGTTTGCAGATCTTACAGATCTGCTTTTCATGATGCTATTTTGCAGCCTCCTGAATGACTCCAAGGAACATTTAGCATATTAAGGGCAGATCTCACCAGTTATGGGTTAGTGATGTGAGTGAATTCCCTGTGGAGTGATGTTGTCAAGGCAGCAAAACATATGAGGATAACCGTGATTGACTGTTTTGGTAATACTGACATTTATGCCCTCTCATTTTAGCTATAGAATCAGAGCTGTAATTCCTTTTCCTCCCATTTTGAGAGAACAGAAAATCCCTCAAGTTTTTATGGTATTTCTTTTGCATAGGGATTCTTTTTCACTTGAATTGAAAGAGGTTTGCTTTCTACTTTATACCAATTTACATGAATATATGAAGAGCAATCCAACCGTTGGATTCTAATGGCAATCCTATGCCATTCAGAGGAAATATTTAGGTCAATAAGTCCAAACAGATGGCCAACTGACCATGGAAGGTCTGATCTCAAAACCACCAGAGTGAGTGAGAGAGTACGAGAGCATGGCTCCACAGTCTAACCCTAAATTACATATTTTCTTATTTTAAAAAAAAGGTTCTGGTAAATAATTGGATGAAAGAAAAAAAAACATTGTGAGATTCTGGGCTATAGACTAATTTTACACAATCAAGGCAGTAACAAGCCACTTCCATACCATTGCCAATAAAACTATTTGGAGATCTCCATATAATTACCATGAATCAATATTGATTTGAAGAAGTCTTTACTTATGTATGAAAACTGTAATAAGCCTTTAGAGGATCAAAACATTGCTACAGCAATCACTCAGCTGTAAACCTGGTGAGAGTGTTACATGCTTTTAAAATCGTTACTAGCAAATTAGGGGTGCATGTATGCATGAATTTAAATACTCAGTGGGTTGAAAGAGGAATCAGCTAATCCTGATGGAAAATGACTTTGTAAAAGAAAAAGAAATGGAAGTCGTTTATTTCTTCAAAACTAAACACAGTAAATATATTATTAGAATTGTTAGCTACTAATAATTCAGATCATGGAGCGTCATGATCTGAAAATCAGACTTAAAAGATGATGAGAAAAAATGACTGGTGGTCTTGGTGGTAATTGGCATACTTGGTCAAAAATCTTGGACAATGCTTAGAAAATAGGCACACTGACAAAATTTCCATCACAAAGGACCACACTGCTAAAATCCCATATACTATGCTCATACATTATGACAGCTTAGGTTCCTAAGAAGAACTCAGTGTGTGTGAACACCAACATCAGCTAAAGAATTGGGAGCTGTGATTTCATATTTTTGTACATAAAATAATAATTAAAATGGAGGTAGTCCTTGACTTATGATCACAACTGAGCCCAAAATTTCTGTTCCTAAATGAGACATTTGTTAAGTGAATTTTGCCCCATTTTACGACCTTTCTTGCCATAGTTGTTAATCGAATAATGGCAGTTGTTAATTTGGTAACATTTTGTTATATGAATCTGGCTTCCCCAATGACTTTGTCAGAAGTTGAAAAAAGTGGTCACATGACCCCCAGCACATTGCAATTATTATAAATATGAGTCAGTTGCCAGGAGGCTGAATTTGGATCATGCAACCATGGAGATGTCACAGCAGTTATAAATGTGAAAAATGGTCATGAGTCAGTTTTTTTCAGGGGTGTTGTAACTTCGAACTGTTGTAAGTTGAGGACTACCTATAATGAAAACAACTACATAGCAACAAAGAAATGTTTTTGTTTATGGCCTGTGGTCCAAGATAATGAGGAAGGTAAGAAGCAGCAGTGATGGGAGGGAGATCAGAAGAAATGGATTTAGTTAGAAAAGGGCTACATTTCTAATGGCCAATCCATCTTGGTTTCATAACCTCTGGCTCACTAAAGGTCCTCTCGGAACTATTTCTTTCACTTAGTCTATTCTTGCTCAGATTGCTTTTATGGCACTCTTTATTGCTATTGCTGAACATGAAGACTATTATTTCCATGTGCTATGAGGTTATGTGTGCTCTATTCTAGTAGTGTTATTTTTATTGGTAAAAGCAGGTTTAAAACTACAGAACCAGTTACTCATTTATCATCAAACAAAGATGTACGGGGAGGGAATCTAAAGTGTAGCGAAAGAATAATCATACAATATTATATTAACTGCATAGACTTCACATATATCTCTGCTATGTGACAGCTATAATGTTGTAATAGATTGGCATCTGGGAAAACTCAAATCTTCTCTGGTTTACTGCTTGATTTTTTCTCAAACCAACCACCTTCACAGAAGTTTTGCTTTGGAGAAAAATATGCAGATCACAAAGCTGAGGTAGAAAAGAAAGAATATAAATACAAGCACTTTCCCTCTGTATCCATCTAAAATGGATAAAACAAGTGTATTTTTATATACACAGCTTAAGGCAATTCCCACCAAGATCAGAGTTTTATCCCTCTGTGTGGGCTGGCAGATCTGTTTTTTGGTTCAGATGTGTAGAAATGATGCAACTATATCTACATCTCAAATGTAGCTGAGGCAATGTCTCAGGGTGCTTGATCTTTACTGCACAGAGAATTACCTTGTCATCACTCATAATAAAACCGAACTATTTGTATTCTCCAGAAGCCTTGTAGTAGGCCGCCATTCCTGGAAAATTGACAGCACAAGCATTAATCAAACTGAGCCATTAAAATATCTCAGAATCCCTTTTAGTGCCTGAAAAATTTGAAAAACAGACAAAGATCAAATCTTGGCAAGCTCTGAGCTTCACAAACATCATTTTGTGCTTTGCTCCATAGTGGTAAAAAGCATGTTCCCATGGCTATTACACATTATGAAGCAAAGGCCATGAGCAGTGTGGCCCCTTGTGAAGCTACTCAGTCAACATTCTAAAAAGGACTTTGCTACATGCATACTTGTATTGCCACATGGATATTTGTGCATCCAATCCCTTCCTTGGAATGGAATCTTTCCTGATCTCAGTGGTGGTTTCAATACACCTTTGCTCCTTAAAATGCTAGCTTATTCTGAGAACTAGCAGGGTCTAGTGCAGGGGTGTCAAACTGGATTTCTTCAAGGGTCGGATCAACATCGTACTTTTCCATGGACCAGCCTAGGGGGAAGAGAGATGGGACCCTGCTGGCCAAAATGCATGGGGGTGCATGTACCCCATGGTCTGTTTTTGGCCTGGAAGGCCACCTGCAACACTTTGCCCGTGAAAACATTTTGGCCGGCAAAGTACTGCAGGAGGCCATCCAGGCCGTGGGGGCCACATGTGCCCCCTGTGCCCCATTTTGGCTGCCAGAAGCACCACAGACTGGTCTTTTGCTATTTCCAGGCTGGCCCCATGGGCCAGATTTAGGCACCTTGCAGACCGGATTTGGCCCGCTGGCCTTGAGTTTGACACCCCTGGTCTAGTGGTTAAGGCACCAAACTAGAAAGTAGGAAACTGTGAGTTCAAGTCCCAACTTAGCCATGACTGCCAGCTGGCTGACTTTGGGCCAGTCACACACTCTCAGCCCAACTCACCCTACAAGGTGGTGGTTGTGGGGAAAATAGTAGGAAGAATATGTGTTGGATATGTTCACCATCAAGGTGGTGAGCATATAATAATAAAAGTGAGAAACAAACAAATAAATTCCATGACTTTTTGGGATAATTTTACTCCTGCACAATAACTGGGTGAACTTGCATATAAAGTCTTGTGACTTTGCTATACAGTGTCTGTCTGTAAGTTCAATTGGCCTTGAGAATTTGATAATGTGGGTTTCCAACAGAAAGAAATATCTGTAGCTCAGGGTTGAACTGTGCAATCTTCAGTGCTTCTGAATTTGATTATTTGCTTGCAGATGTTTCATTACTCACTTGTTCACTAGTTGGGTAATAAAACATCTGAAATCAACAGCAAAGCTCAGGGAGCACCCAAGCCTCCACTGTCTGTGGCATTCTCAGTCATCCAGGTCATGGTTGTCCCAGTGGTGCTGTTCAAAAGGCAACTGGGTTTTATAGGATTTTTCCCCTTGAAAACATTTCACTTTTCATCCAAGAAACTTCTTCAATTTTGAGAACTTCATGAACTGAAGAAGGTTCTTGGATGAGAAGTGAAATGTTTTCAAGGGGGGAAAACCTATAAAACCTTGTTGCCTTTTGAACAGCACCTTTGGGCCAAGCTTCCACTGTGTGTTTACCATACAGACTTTAGCAAAATCTAAGCTCTAGTTTCAAATTTCAATAATTCAGGTTTATCTTTTTCACTAGCTTCCCACATTGCTCAGTAAATTGAGAACCTCTAGTGTAGTTACATGTTATGGTGACCCCATTGTTAATAGAATGGAGATTTAATGCTATCCCATTGAAAAATGACTCTGCCCCTTTTGCTGGGGGAAGGGAAATTAAGTTCATGTTTTCCTCAATTGCTCCTTTTATTCAATCTACTACAAGAACTTTATTATGCTTCTTTGAATTAACCACCATAAGAATTTAGAAGCAGACTTCATTTACCTAATTTAAGTCAATAACAGCCTCTAGGAAAGTCACAAAAGTTTGCTGAACTACCACTGCAATTCAACATAGAACTGTGTGGTTTTAATATATACATCAATGTAGTCATTATTCCCTAAAACTGCAATTTTGTTATTTCAAGGTTCAGACTTTAAATGAAATACCTCTCTACTCCAAACTGTTCATACCTCTACTGGTTTTCTTTGTTTTGTTTTTTGTAATAAAATAATGGGGGAAAACAGGTTGAAATGGTAACGTAAGCTCCTGGTCCTGTGGTTGCGATGATGCATTGTCACTTGTGACATGTCCTTTTGCTCTAAATACACATGGTAAAATTATGGTAACCTTTTCAAACTGTCTGCAACAATTACAGCCAGCATGCATTTGATGGTATTATTGACCCAGTAGAAAATGTGCTCTTTTTGTTCAGGAATGCCTACAGAGTAAAACAGTGGCATAGCAAGGCCTCAGTAGCTTTATAATGCTTCTCCATACCTATGCCAAATAAATAAATAGGAAATTATGGAGGAAATGAGTGCATCATTATTAAAATGCACACAGCAGTTATATTAAAATGGATGGCATACATGAGAGAATATCTAAAACCATTTCTCTTCAATGCAGATTTGATCGCTCTTTGGAGTTGTGTTTACATTCTGAATTAATCATAAGGAGATTAGAAATTCTCATTCTTCACTTCAAAACTGTTTAGTCTAAACTTTATAGAGTTCGAGATTGTATCATAATAAATGCATAGTAATAAATGCAATCAGAGCTCAATAGTTAAGGTTTTAAGGTAATAAGAGATAGTTTTGTGCTGTGTGGTGGCTGATCATACTCACAGCATTCACTTTTGAAACTAATTGAATTTACAAGCGGTAAAGTAGTCTTTCCATGGTGGTGACATCTTGATCTAAGCAGCATAAAATTCACACTTAATGGGCTATTTTATAACCAAGCTTCAGTTAACACAATTTATTTATTTAAAGTGTTCGTTAGCCACCTTAGAGAGCAAATTACTTAAAAATAGACTTTTAAATCTAGTATTTAAATGTTATATTTAGAAGCTAGCATTTAAAGAAAACTAGTATAGGTTGGGGTTAAGGTACCAGGCTGAAAACTAGGAGCTCTGAGTTCTAGCCTTAGACATGAAGCTGGCCGGGTGACTTTCAAGCAGACACTTTTTTCAGTCCTAAGAAGCAGACCATGGCAAGCCACTTCTGAATTCTTGCCAAGAAAACTGAGGGAACTAGCCCTTCCTCAGTTGCCAAGAATCAAAAACTGACAAAAAACCACATAATAAAATAAAATAAAAAATATAATATATAAAATCTATATACAGTGGTTGTGAACGCAATCTGTTCTGGGACTGCGGTCGCGAACCAAATTGGTCGCATCTCGAAGCGACACTCACTGCATATGCACAGGCAATTCTGTGCATGAGCAGATGGGAAAATGGCATGAAAAGGAAGTATTCTGCACCATTTTTTGTTCAGAAGCCGAGTTTGGATCATAAACCGATTCAAAACTCAGCTGGATTTTCTGTTCGGAATCTGAATTAACAGGGACATGAAAGGAACTCCCAGCCAAGCATCCCCCGGGCAATGGTAACATCACCAGCTAATCCTTTTCAACCTAGAAGCCTCTCAGTGTTTCTGACATGAAAGCCAGCAAACACAACTAAGGTTGTGGGAATCAAAGAGATTAAAGGCTCTTTCCCCCCCCTCCATCAACATTCTGTAAATTTGTTTTTTTTTTCTTTCTGCTAAGAACATGCAAACAGTGATGTGCCCTGAATTGTTGTTACATCTAGCAGAGAAACAGCAATCTGAATCAGGGGTCCCCAAACTTGGCAACTTTAAGACTT
>JANHFR010002386.1:127881-154974 GCA_032468015.1 Mimophis mahfalensis | reverse complement strand
CTGCATCATGGCCTGGAACTGGCGGACCATCTCAGTCCACTGAGCCTCCAGGAGCTGGTACCTGGCTTTTCATTCCTATAGGTCTTCCCTCTGCTTGGAAAGCCTATGTTTATAGTCCTCTGTGAGTTGCTTCTCCTGAACCACCTTCTCAATCAGATCCAATTGAATTGAGCCAGCTGTTTTGCCAACTCTTTCTCATGGTGGCTGCTTAGCTCCAACAATTGCTTCCTGTTAGGACCCTAAGGAGCCCGGGCAGGCAGGCGAGGAATGGCTGGGATGGGAGGGATGAGTAAAAGCCATCGAGGCACTCCTCGACATGAATGACATCAAGTTGGCCACGCCTACCCAGTCACATAACCACCTAGCCATACCCAATCAGCTGGCCTTTAGGCAGATCCTATTAGTGGTCTGCAGTATTTAAAATTAATTTAGTGGTCCCTGAGGTCTGAAAGGTTGGTAATCCCTGCTCTAGGGTCCACTTGCAACCTGTATCAGTTCCTGATACAGTTTATATCTGTTTCAATTATTTCCCACAAATGTATTATATAATTGCTTTATATTATTTAATTACATTCATGTTTTTCAAACTTTTGAGCAAGAATCACCAATATTCCAAATCTCTCTGGTATCCCAATCGTCAAGTTTCTGTGTAAAAATTCTTAAATCCGAAGACGGTAAAACACATCAGGTGTTAAATTAAACTTGCTGTTTTGAAGGTCCCTAATATCCATAAAGTGGTTAAACTGAATATTTCTGAATGTGATTAGAAAATGAATTTGGCTAGGTTAGTCTTTATTAAAGGCTCCACCAACTGCTGAGAGCAAAGATGCTGTCTTGCTTGGGTCCTGGTACTCAAACTTGTGAAAGACTGCTGTTTTATGGTTTCCTCATGAGGAGCTGCCATTAGTGCACTTGTGGGCCATCTCCAATTCTCTCCAGAGAAACTAGAGAGATTCAATGGACCAGTCTACTCACTGGTCTTTCATTTTTCACAGTGGTTTCCTCCTCTCATTTTCAGAGTTGTCTTCAGTCAACCATGATTCATATAAAAGCTTTACAAACACCAATTGTAATAATTAAAGATATAAAATTATGGTGCTTCTTGTGTCTGAGGAAGTTTACTATATGCTTTTCTGTGTCCTTTTAACTCCTGTTTCAGCTACCCATATCATTTCAAGTTTAATAAGAAAATACAAACTTCTAGATAAGACCTACATCACAGAAATACTTTTTAGAAAGGCATGTGAACTCTAATATTCCAAAAAATGGGGAGAAAACCCCTCTTGAAAAAATATTTAGTGCTAAAAGGGATTATTCTAACTTGGTTTATGCTCATTACCACAAGATGATCAAGTGAATGCTTCCTGCTGCAGAAGCTACTGCAGAGATTACAAATGGAGCAAGTGGTGGCAATTTCCTGAATGCAAGCTCACACAATAAATAAATAGGGAGAGCTGACAGGAATTTCACTGGGGATTTTTTTAAAAAGCCCCTTACAAATGAATATTAGGAAATGGTACTAAATTGAAGATGTCTTTATTTCTTTGAACATTTCTGAAATAATGGATTACTGGCCCAAAGTGGGTTGTTCTCATAAGAATTGACTCAGTTGTTGAGACTTTGATCAGGAAGGCTTCAAACTGAATTCTGTGGGAACTGAAATGAAAAGGCTGAACCAAGGACCTAAGATAAAGATTTAGGAAGAAGACTGTTAAAACATTCAGTAAAAATAAACAAACAGAATATTTGCTTATTAAGTCCCTGACCTCCATTGTCTAATGTTCCCAGTATGGAAAATAAGAAAGATGAGCTTAACATCTTAGTACAGAAAGGCAAACGTGACTTAAGAGAAATCCGCAGTAGGATGACTCACATGACTGTATCTTTTAATTACTGTATTCCAATGTATAAAGAGAGACTGAAGCAACAGAAAAGTAGAAGAGTTCCACTTCATGTTAAAAATAGACATATTTGCACAAAAATGCATTTGAATGAACAATATCATCAGGAGCAGATGAAAAATAAAAGCAATATTGTTGGCTACATGGGTGATACTTTCCAGTCTTCAAGTAGTAACAGTGATTCATGTTTTTTATTATCTCAATATAGGTAGCCCTCAACTTACAACTCACAAATGAACCCAACATTTTGGTCATAAATCTTTGCAGTGATTAAATAAGACACTCATGTGATCTATTAGTTCAAAGAATATAATTTGTGTTGGCTTCATAAATCATGCAAGAGCCTACCTTTTTTTGTGTGGCGTCTGGAGACAGACATAAGGATCAGCACAATCTGGATTTTTAATACAACTGCAAGGATGCTGCAATGATTACACATTCAAGAAGGGTTCCTAACTTTCTTCACTCAGTATTATCATAATTCTGAATAGTTGCTAAACAAACGTAAATTGAGGATTACCTATATTGATATGTCACAAATTCTACTGAGCAAAACAATCAGGAATCTGGCAGCACCAATTAACAAATTTTATTAAAAGACATACACTTCCATGAGCTGCAGCTTGTTTCATCACATTCTCAACTGACAAAAGCATACACCTTCTAATGAAATTCTTGGAATTTCTTGGAAAAATACTATAATATTTTTCTGCTTTTTGCTCCCATAAACTAACAACAGTTGTCTTCCTACAACTATGTCAGGAACAATCCTTAACAAAATTTCTGGCAGTTTTTTTGCTGATTATTTTCAGGCAATGGAAGAAGATACAAGAAGACAGCTATCCATAACTTTATAGTAACCATACAATGCTATAATACACTTGAATGAAAACAGTACATAATATAGTTCAATTTGTATACTAGATTTTAAGAAAACATATTTTAATAAATGTAGAGCAAAAGTAATTCCATGGCAGGAGAAGCTTATGGGAAAAGAGGCTGAGATTCAGGGGAGTTCCTTTTAAAAGAATATTAAAAACACAATAGCAAAAAGAGTACCAAAGAAGGGGGAAAGGATAACAAACAATCCTAAATGAGAAAAGATATAAAAACAACATACATATAGGAGGTGAGAAATAAGATAGGTCAGCAAGGAAAAGTACTCATAATCCTAAATTATGGTAGAAGATGGTAGAACAACTAAAACTCAGAGAATGAAAAAATATAAAAAAGAAAACAAAAACCCTTCTTCAGATGTCTCCAAAATAAACTGATTAGTGTTTATTGACATCTTCATGGAACAGTTAATATGGCTATTTTTCAATTTATTTTGAAGATAATAAGTGTTTAATGGTTGAATAGCTCTAATTTTCTTTACATGATCAATTTGGTTTTTTTTAAAAAGATACAGTTTCAACAATCAATTTTGAAAAACTGAAAAAGCAGAACTGAAACTTGAGACTGAAAGAATTACAGCCATGGAATTTCTATTTACGTTGAATTGGTTTAATTTTTTGAAGCCAGAAAATTGAATTATGGGGTGTTACAGGTAATTTGCTCATGGTTTGGCCAAACAATTGTTATCTATTATGTTTGAGAAATTCCAGAGAGGAAATGTAGTATCAAATGATTGAAGGAAGGCATATGTTATTCCAGTTTTCAAAAAAAAAGGGGGGGGGGCTGTACTCTTAAACTTTTTTTTTTTGTTAAAAATGAAAGAATGAAGAGGTATCTTACATTCTAATCTATCAAATTTGCAGATGACATAAACTCAGTGAAATAATATCTCAAAGTCAGAAAACAATCTTGATAGGTTAGAGACATAGGGAAACAATAACAAAATGAAATGTAAAAAAGATAATTATAAAATATTTTACTGAGGGGAAAAAATTAAATGTAGTTATAAGATGGAGAATATCTGTCTTGACAGCAATACTTGTGCAAGAGAGTTTGGAACAGTTATTTATCAACTAATTAAATATGAACCAGCATCAGGTTGATTTTGCAAGAAAGGAAAGACAAAGCAACTGTTTTCAAGTATAGTTTTCAAATCAGAGAAGGTAAATATTTCACCTGATAATGCATCCAACCCAGGAGTATTCCATTTTGAGCACCAATCAATAGAAAAGTTTTTAAAAATGGAATAGAAATGGAAAACAGCAACAAGAATAATCAAAAGATTACAACTAAATTTAGGAAAGCAATAGTGAAGATACAAAGAATGTGCACTTTTGAGAAGACCAAAGGTGTCATAGAGAAGCTAAAACCTCGTTTTTATCATCTCAGACTTCAGGACATGAATAATGCACTTAAGTAACAGTAAGCAGATTTGAACTGTTGGAAAAACAGTAAAATCAGTTTTACAAATGGAACCAAATACCCAGAGAGTGATGGACTTCTTAGCAGAGGCTGGATAAAACATGTCATGGATGCTGTAGTTGATTTTCAGCACCAAGCAGATAACTGTATTTGACAGCTTAAATGCCCCCTTTTAACTTTGATTCAGTGATGTAGTATGTATAACTGATGTAATTCTTTGATGTTGTATTATTTAAAACAATAAAACACTTAAGTGGTAGATTGTTAGGCAAGGTATATTGAACATGTAGTTAACTATATATCCCCAGATGAAACAAACAAAACAAAAAACAAAAGAAGATGAAATGGTCTGGGACTGAAAAATATCTGACAAAAGTCAGAAAATAAAACAAAAGACAGAAAAAATGCTCAAATAGACACTGAGTTCCAGAAAACAGCAGGAAGGGAAGCAAGCAGATAACAATTTGAAGGTTTACAACAGAATAGAGGGAGAAAAGGGAAATTATATATATAAAAAAGAGAAAGGTTCAGGAAGAAAAAACCAAAAATATTTTCAGAAAAACAAGAATGACTTAGGGATGGGTGTGCAAAGATGCAGCAAAAAGAGACAGAGGGCAATCTGAAAGGAATATTCAGTGGGCAAAAAAACAAAAGATTATAAATTCTTAAAGAGACAGAAAGAAAAGGTGATTAACAAGCTAACAGATGATGGAATTAAAAAATGACCAAGAGATGATGGACATTGAAGAAATGTATTAGTAAAATGGGGACGTAGAAAATATAAATAGCGGAAATAATAGTATACATATTAATAGATATTTATTATAAACAAAAATAAGTTGGAAGTAGAGGCTGGAAGCTTAGGATCAGGGAATTTAACTGTATTATTAATATGAATAGTATGTTAAGGTATAAGGTGAAAATTTTTTAAGGATTAGAATATTGTGGGGAGTGGGAGATATAAGCCCCCGGGGATAAAGTAAAGACTTGGATTGACCAGTAGTGTTGGATATTTGGGAAATTTAAAGTATGGTGGAAAAGTGAGTAATTTTAAAAGATAAAACAGGATAATACATAACAGTGAAAAGAAATGTTATGTTTAAATGAATTGAGGGGGGAAATAAGAAAAAAAAACAGAAATAGAAACAAGAATATTTAAACAATATTGTGATTGGCATTAGAAGAATATACTAGAATACTGGATAATTAAATATGAAAGAAAATAATTTAATAAACAGGTATATTAATATCAGAATTATATAAATTTGATAAATGCAACAGAAAACAGCAGGAAAAGACAATTTCATATTTATATAAATAATGCAAAGACACTGAGGGAGATATGTGAGATATACTGGAGAAAGAAAATGCAGATAGTACTCATTTAGTAACTGCCTCATTTAGCGACTATTCATAATTAGACAGTGATGAAAATCAGTAATTCTATGTTCAATCATTGAATTTACAATCTTCACAGGTCTGAAATAAGATAAGCAGAGTGACAGTTTCACTTAGTGACTGCTTTGCTTAACAACCCAATTGTTGATCCCAGCTGTGGTCACTAAATGAAGGTTATCTATATGTCAGCTTGAAAGCCATTTTTCTTTGACGATTCTGGGCTGCCACATTCAGTGCCTGGGAATTTGGGGGGAGGGGGTTCAAGGAGCAGTGGAAAATTAGCCACAACATTGTTGAGCCCCAGCCCAGGGATCGCCATTTTTTGGGGGGGGGGGGCGGACTGCAGATGCAGCAAGTCACCGGCAGCGGATCTATGTCCAGTGGTGCCAGGTGACCAGGGTGTCCGTCGCTGAGAGCAAGTGGCAGGGGTGACAAAAAGCATCTGGGGTGACAAGAGACGCTGTGGCCTGCCAGCAGCAGCCCCAGCGTTGATCAGGCAGCATTGCAGACAGATCGCATTGGAGCCTGTGGCACAGAGATGACAGGAGGGCTTCAAATGACTTCCAGCTGGCAGACGGTTCTCTACAGAGTGGGTTCAGGGGTTGGAGTTTAGATTTTCTTTGGGTTAAGGAAAACCTGGAAATCTCAGATTTGGGTTTTCTTCAGATGTGTCAATTTGTTGTTAGTTGCAAAGCTGTGTCTGACCCATCGCAACCCCATGTACAATGTTCTTCCAGGCCTTCCTGTTCTCTACCATCCCCCGGAGTCCATTTAAGCTCACACCGACTGCTTCAGTTACTCCATCCAGCCAATATGACATCTCTAATAAAAAGGATCTTTGAGAAGATGACAGTCTTGGAGTCTTTTAATTTCGAGGTTGTTACTTGGAACTCTGACATCAACCCAAATCTCTAAAAAAACAGCTCCCTGGGGACCAGGGGTTCTCCATGGTCCTGAGCCCTGAACGCCGACCTGCCGACCAGGTGGCGGCAAGACTCAAGGAAGATGAAAGAGAAAAAGAGAATCGAGGAGGGAGCTTTGGGGACTGACATAGGGTTCCTCGTTGAGACTCTGTACACTCCGTCTGAAGAAATGGCAAGAGCAATTGACGCTGCCAAGGCAGAACAGTGACAAGGCGCTTGATCCAAGGGGCCAGTGTCCTGGAAACTCAGTCAGGCTGACCCAACTCCGGAGATTGGAACCGAGATGAGGCCACCTGAACACCGACCAGGGACCAGTCCCATGAGGTCAGCCCAATAGTTCAAACACTGGCATCACCAGAGCAGGGAGGAAAAGAAAAAGAGGGAGCGAGCTCCTGGCGGTCTGCTTGGAAAAGAAGTGGAAAGCTGCCTTCTCTCCCAAGAAGAGCCTGAGACTGCGCTATCTGGGAACGCTTCAAAATCATCAAAATCTTTAAAAAACCATGAAGTTCATAGGGGTCTGGAATGGATTAATCATATTTCCATACAACCGAATGGGAAAGTTTGTTTCAGTTTACAACCAACTCACTTCACAACCAAAGTTATGGAACCAATTGTGATTGTGAACCAAGGTTCCACTGTACTGGCTACTGCCTGGTGTGTAGCTGGTCCGCCCTTTTTGAAAAGCTTGAAAGGCTGTTAGTCTCTGCTGCTTCTTACTCCAACTATGTCAGCTTCGGAATCTCATTCTACCAAACTGTTTCATTTTTTCCACACATCCAATTGCCTTTTCCTTCAGTTTTGACTTGACTACCGTTCTGTCTTATCTGTACTATCAGATATTTTCTTGTATTTCTCTGCAGTATAGTTGTCCTCTAATTATTCAAAGTTCACGGACCCAAAGCCATAAGAAAGAGAAAACCTACATTAGCAGCTCTAAGTTTTTCCTCCCACATGGATTGTTTTGCTGTATATACAGTATTTTAAAAAAATATTTCTATCTGTACTCAGACTGTACTTTGTTTGTATAGTCTTACAAAATACCATGACCAGAGACTGAGTATAAATGTAATCTATGAACCATATTCCTCACAGGGAGCACAGGCACTGAAACTAGAGCTTAACTATTTTATAAATGTTAACACAAAACAGTTCATAGAAAATGTCTATGGAGATTCTCATTCATCCAGGTCATGGTTGTCCCAAAGGTGCTTTTCAAAAAGTTCATATCAGTTCTCAAAACTGAAGAAGCTTCTTGGATAAGAAAGGAAATGTCTTCAAGAAAAAAACAAAGAAGTCCAGTTGACTTTTGAAAAGCACTTTTGGGACTTTAAATAAAGCAAAAGCAAAGGTTCTTCAAAAAACGGCAGAGAGAAGATAAAGGGGTTACATATCAATGAGACAAGCCTGGCTTTATAAGGACTCAAAGAGGCAGTTACTGACAGACAATGTTGACAAAATCATTTTACTGGATTACAAAAAAATGGAAACAATCAGATGATTGTTTATGATTATGTAGTGTAAACTATATATCCATATTTAAAAATAATGCAACTATTTCAACTATTATGAAATCTTTAACTTATTAACTTATTTCCCAAATTGACTTGTGAATTTTAGATCTCAAAATGCAGTTCAAAATTGGATTTAGCTTATCCACAGATGGGCTTATCAGCAAGTATATATTTAATTTAATTTTAATTTAATAATTCAATTTATATGTAGTATACAGGTACTTTAAAATCTTTTTAAAAGTTTTTAACTTTTTAAAAGTACCTGTATATGCTCACAAAGAGGGCCATCTATAGAAAAGCCAACCTCAATTTTTTAACCAAACTACCATGAAAAATGGGCTACTCCGGATAATTAAGAAAATTATGTGCAAAAATATTGAGGGGCAGGATACCACATTTGTATGCTATTTTGGTTAAAAGATAACTGCAGGTTGTCTTATTCATGAGCATATACCGAATAATAGTTTTAGTTCTTATAGCATAATATATTAAGATTTCTTTTTTTTACAACAGCTACTTCATCAATTCACTTGATATAGCACCAAGAGCTCACTAGCACACTATAGTTAAATGAATGGTTAAGGGGTTTAGGCCTGCTCAAATTACTTGATTGTGCTCTGTATATATAACATGCATGTCAGTAAGATAGTTAATTATATTACTTATAATAATCTATGTGTTAATATATCTGTATACATCTAGAAATAGACTTCCACTTTTTTGGCTACTTTATACATTTCCAAGGGCATCTTGTAGGGCAGTGATGAAAAACTGCTGGGCTTACTACCCTAGAACATTACAGTAAAAATATGATGGATCTGGTTGCACAAATCTGGAAGGTGTTCAAAATGCTAAACCAATTTCCCTCCTTAAAAACTGTATGTTTAAAATGATCTTTTTGAAACAAAAAGAATTGTAGTTATGGTTTCTAATGATTAAATGCAAACCAAATATTAATGCATGTAAAGATCAAAGGGAAACACATTGTGATACACTTGAAGAGTTCTCTATATATATTACTGGTCATGCAAGTACATCAGTTATTTAGCGTATTATATGGAAGTGCATATTTTTTAATTTGGAAAGTAGTACAAAGAAAATCCCTTGTAATTTATAGCTTAATTAGTAAACTGAAAAAAAATTCTAGGGTTAGTATGAGAATGAGGTTACATCAATGTTTTCTGGCTATTTGTGTTTAACCTTCAAAATAGGCAGCATTAAATGTATTTTAAAGGAATCCAATTAAGCTCTATTATGTCAAATGTATTTTACAAAAATGTATTAAATAAAGCTTAATGGAGTAATCTATTGAGAACTGACTTGGGTAGTGCTTAGGCCAGGGCATAAGGCTAGAAATTTAAAGTCCTGTCTTAGGCACAAAGCCAGCTGGACAACTTTGGGCCAACTGTCTGTCTGAGGTCTAAGAAACAGACAATAGCAAAGCACTTCTGAAATTGTGTAAGAAAAGTTCAGGGATTAGTCCAAGCAATCACTAGGAGTTAACACTGATTTGAAGGCACAAAATGTTATCTATTGACTAAATCTGATCACTATTCAATGGCAGTATAGTACTTAAAAAATAAAATCACATCATTTGCTAGCAATGCAAGTGTTGCTACACTTAAATCAGCAAACATGTCTGTTGTCCAAGAATTGAACATATCTGATTTTAGCAGATGTAATTCAGAAAAAAAGTTTAATAACATCCAACTCTTAGGTTCTGTTCATTGTCATACTCCAATATGTAAACTACACAATATTAAACCTCATTGCAGTCAATATTGTCATTGCTATCATGAACAAGCAAATAAAAATAAATTTTTGAACCTAAATATAAAAATTGTTAGTCTTCATTGGATAATAAAAGGGAATTTACTAGTCCATGGGCTAATAAGTTATCAAAAACAAAAATAAGGGCTCAGAGGAATGCTTGTCTATAAACATTTTAAAATCTTCCCTATATTTATTCTTTAAATTCCAAGGATTAACACGAGTGAAATCAAGAGTTAATTGGGAAAGTTTATACAGTACTGTGAATTAAAAGTACATTCCGAGAAAACAACCGCCCTCTAGTGCTTCTTTTTTTAATCGCACGATTCAATCTAATTAGCTTTTTTGAAATCTATTGTTTATATACGTGTTTCTTCGGAGCCAATGTGGTGCAAGCGGGTGAGAAGTGCCTACTATCGAGCACCTTGCAGATTCATATCGTATCCAGGAGACATTTCTTCTTCTTCTTGTGCCATATCCTTTATCGGACATTGGTAATCATGTTGGCAAATCCTAGTTTTATCAACAGCCACATGAAAAAGTGCTGCTGAGTTTTGTCCAAACCAGTCCTGGAGGCATTTGCCTACCAGAATTGAAAGGCAGCTGACCAACCCCAGACCACTGTGGTGGCAAAGGTCACAAAAACATTTCTTCTGACATGGAACAACAGATGGAGGTTATCTTCATGGTGGACTGGAGTGGGTTGTAATCAATGGTGGTATCCTACCAGTTCAGCCTGCTTCGGCTGAAGTGGTGATGTTAATTTGGGGTGGTTCGCCAAATCAGCAAAACCCACCTTTTCCCACCCACCTTCCTTTTTTCAAGCTCAGCTGATTCACATGGAAGAACTAGTAGCCACCTGAATCACCTGAGCTCTGGCTTTTGGAACACAGGGAAAACACTGTTCCCATCTATTTCTGTTCTCTGGAGTAGCAGAGACTGTTTCTCTGGGCTCCGCACTGTTTCTCAGAGCCCAGAGAAACAGCTTCCACACTGCTCTGGAGAGTAGAAATGGATGAGAACAGCGTGTTCCCTGTGCTGCAAAAGATGCACATGTGCGTGTGTGCCCGCACTTATTTTTAGTGAAACGGTGGTGGGATTATTGGAATCCCACTACTGGTTGTAATCTGGTCAAGGACACGTAGTGAGTCATCGTCATGCTGGAGTAAGAAGAACATGTGGACGAGTCCTTCATGTTATCTGGTTAAGTGTACTGTGTGAAGCTAGCGTAAATGTCATTTCGAAGAGATATACAGAAGGGATATTTTCTTCCATCAAAAGATCTTGTCAACCTGTCTGGGTTTCATTTCATTCCTAAAATTCAGCAAGAATTGGTTGCTTCATAGGTTTGGATTTTTTATGTTTGTTACAACAGATAGGAAGAACATTGGAAATAAGTATGAAGTGGAAATAAATATTTTGGATGTGAAAAGTCTTTCATCATCCAGTTCTTGAATTCTTTTCATCAAAACTTGACCTGCATCCAACTAATAATTTTTTCTCAACAATCAGTTATGGTGGTTTTAATCAGCTAGAAAGAATTCTAGATTTGCTGATGAATAAGTTAAATTGTGATTTAAAGCTGGATTAGAGACATGGACTGAAGGGGAATGTCATTGAAACTTCAGTATTAACCATTTATTGTGTCATCTAATCACTGCCATGGAAATAAATAACAAATCAAGACAGATTTTTGATTGCCCCAGCAATGTTAGGTAATTGCTGAGGAACAAAATCTTTAGTGAGACCATACTTCATAGTCTATGTCAATTCAAATTAAATTGGCAGTTCCATAACTTCCAAGACTAAGCATCAGTTGGGAACACTTTTATTTATTTAAGTTAAATAAACACTTTGTTTATTTAAAATGACCTCACCTCAGTTGACTGTAATTCAAAGAACTAATAAGAATTTTGAAAAAAATACCAACATTTTGACAGGGTAATCAAGAAAGGCTAGACAGAGTTTTGACAATTTTTAAAAGGCATTCAGTAAAAAGATTGGGTAAAAAAATTACACCTGTTTTCAATCCTATTGTTTGCATCATCATAGAATTTGTGGTACTTTGATTTAATGTAGGATTCAAGGAGAATCTGAATAAACAAAAGCAGGTCAAATTATGTTTAAGAAGACAGAGGATGCTGATGAGTTTAATTGTTTCAGAAGTCTAGTAATGTCTCAGATCTTGCATTTGTACTTGGAAAAATAAGCTGACCAAGTTGTAATTAAGGACAGTTGTTTGTGACTGGTAGTTTTAAAATTCTTTTGAATTGCTTAATACCAGTTGTTATTTTTTTTAAATCAGCTGTGGGGATACTTACCCTCAAATTTAGCCACCAAAGCGTGGCAATTCCAGTGTGTGGCAGCCATTTCAATGAGTAAGTTGAAGCAGCTACTTCAGGTGGTCTTTGCAGCCACTTAGCTGATGGGTTTTTTTAACTGATTGAATGACCAAGATATACATCCTACAGATGTATACGAATGACCAAGATATACGTCCTACATCCTTCAAGTGTGGTGGAAAAGGCCTTGCTTCAGCCCTGGAGAAAGTTTTAGTTAAAAGTACAGTGAGTTTGTAGAATGGGAGGAGTCCCACATTGCATTGCACTAGTAGTCCTTAACCTATAACCGCAACTGAACCCAAAATTTATGTTGTTAAGTGAGAAGTTTGTAAAGTGAGTTTGCCCCATTTTATGACCTTTTTTTGCCTCATTTGTTAAATGAATCTGAAGTTGTTAAATTAGTAACATGGATGTTAAGTAAATTTGGCTTTCCTGTTGTGGTTCCTCGTCTGAAAGTCACAAAAGGTGATCACCTGATCCCCAGACACTGCAACCATCATAAATATGAACCAGCTGCCAAGCATCCAAATGTAAATCACGTGTTCATGGGGATGTTGCAACATTCATAACAGTGAAAAAATGCCACATCCTAACCAAAGGTAGTATTCAGCCAGTTCCAACAGAACCAGTAGCAATAATTTTGATGATTTGGAGAACCAGCAAATACCACCTCTGATTGGCCGGCAGCACAGCCATGCCCACTAAGTGACACCCACAGAACCGGTAGTAAAAACATTTGAATCCCACCCCTCGTCCTAAGTCACTATTTTTAATGCCATTGTAACTTTGAATGGTCACTGAACTAACTGTTGTAAGTCAAGGATTACCTGTACTGTACCAATCCTACTGAGTGTCAACAAATGATCTTTACAATATAATTTTTTCTAATGGTACACTACTTCCGGGCAACTTCTCAAAGTTTCTTCTCTCTCAGAAACAGAGTAAATATTTCAAAACATGGTGAATTGGGAAAAAGCAAACTTTCTCCTTCAGATAAGCCTCCAAAAACTAGTAGCACTATAATTATATGCACTTGCAGGCTGTGGCACAGCAGAGGCAGGAATACTCTCAGACTTTATTTCTCTAATGATAGGTTTACGTAAAGGCATTACATCTTTGCAGAAAAATGTAAACTTTAAAGTGGCAGCTACTTCTGTGCTTGTGGTGCAAGACATTTGCTGTAAGTGAAAGCAGATTAATAGCTCAAATTTAGAAATAAACTATGTAGGGTTTTTCTGGTTACAATACATTGGATTGCAGCCTAAATCAATTAAATGTAACATAGTGGCTGGAATTCTGTAAAAGAAAGGCAAGGGAAATGCATCAGGTAGGTTAAAAAAATGGAAGATCTAGGAGGAGCAAAAAAACAACACCACCCTACAAAATCACATATGCACATATTTTCTTTAGAAGTTCTTTCAACAAAGGTTACAAGACTAAAGCCAAAGCATTTTTCACTCTTTCTCTCTTCTCCCTAGATGCCATTTTATTTATAGTGTCTTCAGTGTTGTAAAATGCATTGCTTGTTATTATGGACATCTAACTCTCATATATCCTAATTAAGAAATTTGTTTTGTTAGTTTCCATGTTAAAAGTAGTGCTTCATTAAATGATCCAAAATCTATTGTAGGGCAATATTTTCAATATAACAGGCTGACCATCAATATCTCTGTTGGCGCTTTTACATGTATTTTTTTAAAAAGGAATATTTGCAATGGTTACATCATAATCTCTCATATATCCTGGCTGTTGTGTTTGTCACTTCTGCACTAGAAGATGTTTCTGTGTTTAATTTTACTGTGTTATGGGTTGTTGTTTTCTTTTAAAAAATCTGATTGTGCAGCTGTGCGGTTGCCCAGCTATTTATTTATTTCCATCAGTGGCATTTGTTTCCAACTTTACATATGCAGAAATTTACTACTTCAATAAGCTTGCATACTTGCTACTTTTGTCTGTTTAAAAATAGTTTTAAAATAGAGCTTACTTGAAAGCAAAATAATTTAAGAATAACTCAGCTGCCAAAAAGCCAGGACACTCTTTTTCCAAGGTTTTGTTTTTCACAGTGGACAGCCCAAGTCCTTTGTGATAATGCAAATGCAGAGAGATTCCTTTCCAATTGTTGTTCTTCTACAGCTGGTATTTAGGAGCAGACTTCTTCCAATCAGAGAGAATAACTTAACTGCTTACGATTCTGACATTTATGTATCTCCATCGTGTTCTCCCTCACTTACTTTTTTACCAAGCTAGAGGCTCCCAAACATTTTCCCATATGAAGATAGATGAAGCCCATTGATTATGGTAGCTCTTTTTTCAAGCTTTATTATGCCTTTCTAAGTGTGGCCATCAGAACTAAGTAGAATATTTCAGACACGGACACATTCTATATTTGTATCACAATTTCCTAAGATGCCCTCCCATAAATTTTCCTTTTTGTAGCCATATAATTATTATCTTCATTAACACCTTGACCATTTCTCTGGTTAATTAGAGACATTTCATATGCCAACAGTATATTTGTGAAGATAATAATATGTGCCATAGTATGGATCATTTTGCACTTACTTAAATTGAGCCATATTTGGTTGATCATTCACTCAGTTTAAAAAGATTCTTCTAGACTTCTTCACAGTCAGCTTTGTTTTGTTTTGTTTTTAGCCATCATGAATAGTCTGAAATCATCCACAAATCCAGGAATTCAGTGTTTAATTAAATTGGGTGATTAATGAACATGTTAAAAGCACAATTCCAAATCCCGATTCTTGGGGGGTTTCATTACTTATGTCCTGTCATTGAGAAAATTGCTCAGGTATTTCAATTTCAAGGTATTAGAACCTTAACCTCAATAACATTTTCAGTCACTTAAGGAAGACGGAATGTTAAAGGTTACATCTTCAAAAATCTTGAACATAAAAACTTGGATGTTTACGCCCTAATGATATAGGATTACAAATGGCCTTAATACATTGCTCATTGCCAGTTTTAAAAAAAATATATAACTACTGAATCCTAGTAACCATGGAAGCAGTATGGTAAATTACCGTAGGATGGATAAAGGTAAAAATAAAATAATAAAGCACATATACTATGCAGTATGATTATTTTTGACTGTGTGCTATGCAGTATGATCATTTTTTTCTGTGACATTTTATATTGTTTTCTATTTATGTTGAAGATGTTGAATATCTGATGATTCACATAATACAATGTATTCATATCATTCATTTAAATGAATTCATTTCCAAGGAGTTAAGTACAACATATTTGCATAACAAAGATTTTCTGAAAGATTTACCATTATTATGGTATTATGATGGTATTATGAGACGTGGTGGTGCAGTGGTTAGAATGCAGTACAGATAATGCTCGACTTATGATTGAACCCAAAATTTATGTTGCTAAGTGAAACATTTGTTAAGTAAATTTTGCCCCATTTTACAACCTTTCTTGCCACAGCTGTTAAGTGAATCATTGCAGTTGGTAAGTTAGCAACATGTTTTTATGAATCTGGCTTCCCTGTTGACTTTGCAAGTTGCAAAAAGGGATCACATGCAATCATCATGAATGCTAGTCAGTTGTGAAGCATCCAGATTTTGATTACCTGACCAAGGGGATGCTTCAATGGTTGTAAGTGTGAAAAACGATCATAAGTCACTTTTGTCTGTGCTGTTTTAACTTTGAATGGTCACTAAATGAACTGCTGTAAGTCGAGAACTACTTGCATTTTTTTAAAAAAAATTCTATTTATATGCCGCCCTTCTCCGAAGACTCAGGGTGGCTTACAGTGCACTTATAGCAATACTTAGTTAGTCTGTATTGCAAACTAACTCTGCCCACCATCAGGAATTCAATCCTGACTGGTTCAAAGTTGACTCGGCCTTCCATCCTACTGAGGTCGATAAAATGAGAAGCCAGATTGTTCAGGGAAATACGACGACGTTCTAAACTGCCCAGAGAGTTCTGTACAGCACTATCAAGTGGTATATAAGTCTAAGTGCTGTTGCTATTAAGTTCTCTCACATCTACTCTGAAGGAAGTAGCTTACTACAAATCTGTACAGAAGGATTGAGTTGAAAAACAGTAACACACCCAAAGCTGCTGAAAGATTCTATAGTTGATTAGAATTGATGTCAACAGCTGACCCTTTATCTATTGCCCAGAAAATGATTTGAGTTGATGAACTAACTTAACATTTAATATTTGCTATCAGTTTATGATAAACTTTGAGATACATGGTTTGTAATCTTGTGAATCGCTTCAAAGGTTGATGAGCCAGGTTATAAGGGATTGGATGTTTTGATGGGTGCTAAGAGCCTTTCATTACTGCTAATGTACATCAAATTAAATATGCAATTAGACTAAGTATATTCATAGGGTTTATCTAATAAGATTGTGTTTTACTGACTTGTACATTAATTGAACGTCATCTTTTTCTTATAGGATAAGCGTGGCCAGCAAAAGGTACATGGGACATATATACTGTTAGAGATTATCATAGACATTCCAAGAGCTGCATAAGTGAGTCTTTAAAATTATTTTTAATCTGCATTATTTTTTTTCCAAGAGCTGCATAAGCGAGTCTTTAAAATTATTTTTAATCTGCATTATTTTTTTTCCTGAAATTTGTAAATAGGCAAAATATTGACAAAATCTATGGTCTTGTGGAAGCCTGATGTTAAGACTATGTATATATGCAATAGTTTAACAACCATAGAATCTATAAGAGGTGTAAAAGCAGCCATTTAGGGCATCAAGTCAAACCCACTGCTCAATGCAGGGATTCAACCCTGCAAAAGCCTACTCCGCCTACCTAAAGGCATTTGTTGAAATGAAGTTCACCACCTCCCTTGATAATTGGTTCCACCGTCATAATCTTTTTTTTTTTAACAAATACAGACTTTTTAATAGCATTCAACTGGAATTTGCTTCTAGCTTAAGACCATTATCCCATATCTTAGAATTTGGGACAACAGGGGAGCACTTTTGATCTTCTGAGTGATACCCTCAGGAGAAGTGCTATCATATCATCTGTTTTTTATTCTCAGCAATAATCATACCCTCATTGGCTCCTTATAACTTTGCAGTATCCTGCCCATCCTTTACCTATTCCAGTTTCTCAGAATCTATGCTTAAAAATATGGTACTTAGACTTAATGTTTGTGATGCCAGCCAACCAACTTTCACTTTTTATAAGGCAGAGACTATTCTTCTATAGATGCAACTTAAAATTGCAGCTTTTAGCAACATTTTTAGCAGCTGCTAATAATATTCTTTCAACTCACATTTATTTTTAATGAATTACAAGTCCAAGAAGCTTTTCTCACTGTTATCCAAGTCAGGTGTTGCACAACCTCTACTTTGCATCTGATTCTTCATCTCTAAGTAAAGAATTTATCTCCATTAAATTTCACTCCATTTCATTCCACTTTTCTAACTTTTCAATTCTGTTTTGAATTTGCTTTGTGTTTTTGAATGTATTAACTCTCTATAAATCTTCATTTAAACATTAATGAAAATATTAAAGTCTGTAACACCGTGTTAAATCACTCTAGTTTTAAAACGAACTACTGATTAACACTATGTATGGTTTCCAAGCCAGGAATGTCATAAGATACCTTATTAAATGTTTTGCTGAGCTCAAGTTATATTATGTCTAAAGTTTTTACAAGATACTAAAGTAGCTATTGATTAAAAATACTGACAAGATGTTTTATAAATCCATACTAACTTCTGATAATCACTATATTCTTTTTTAAAATGTTTATGGGTCAATCTTTGTGTGTATGCTTGATTATTGTCAATAAAGAGACTGTATTGCTGAGTTGTGTCTTTAGAGAATATGATGGGTAGTCAAGTAGTAGTAGTAGTAGTAGTAGTAGTAGTAGTAGCAGCAGCAGCAGCAGCAATATAATCCCCAAGTAAATTATGGAAAAATCAATCCACAATTCTCACTTGAAATACAAAGAACCAGGCTCAAATCACCATATTTTGGGTACATTATGCAGAGACGCAGATCACTTGAGAAAACCATAATGCTGAAAAACACAGAAAGAAAGAATTGTTTGATAATAAGATGGGCAGCATATACATTTAATAAATAGTATTGCCAGCAACAAAGTGTATAAATTAGATTACAGCGATAGTGTGTCATTCGATGACCTGAATATTGGAGACAAATTATCTTGAAGAAGGTTTAGCTATATGATAGCTATGAATTGACACCAACTTGAAGGCACATGATCAGTCAATGTGATTAAAAATACAGTAAAATATGGTGTAGATTAATGAAATAAAAATGAATTTCAACACTTGTAGAACCAGGCTGCAGCATAACAAAATTGACAAAAGTTAAGGGGTCTGAATACTTTCCAAATGCACTGTATCTCACAAACATAAATGAAAAGCTATTTTTATAAGCTCTATAGGAAGCGTTTGTTTTGGGACCTAGGGAGCATGCCTCGCTGTGAAAAAAATCAATAATAGCTCCCAGGCTGGTGTTCAAAATGGCATTGAAAACATGGCTGCTCCCTTAGGTCTTTGGAAGGGTGATGCTAAGCCCATATACATTTTTATTTCATTAAAGAAAGCATTCCTTCAGGCACAAATGATCTTTATTTTATTGTTTGCTTGTTTATAACACTATAAACCAGAGAGACCTGTGGAATTGATTCTCCTCTAAATTGAATGAAGATAATGACTGAACAAGAAAAACCTCCAAATAATTTTTTTTATTTATTTATAATCAAATTTATATAGCTGCCTATCTCACCAAAGGTGACTGGATAGCACCCAAGAGCTAAAAGAGCCAATATAAAAACAAATTAAAATCACACTAACACTCATTATAAAAATACTAACCACAGGTAAAGGAAAGATTAAAACGCTTCCCTCAGCAATGAACCCATTGAGAAAAGTTTTTGGGTTCTTTGTGAGCTCCAGGCCTGACAGCATAATCAGGTCTTGAGGGTTTTTCGGAATATCAAAAGGAATTTTTAATGAAAAAAAATGCAGCCAGCCCAGTTTCACAGCTGGCATTTCACATTTATGAAAGAAAATATTATACGCTTAATGAAGAAAACATTGAGGTTTTAACTGTAAATATGTTTTATACTCATTATTCTTAAAAATGCTCACTACTCTTTGAGATCTTATCACCTGACAGCACAAACCTGCCTTTTAAAACCTGTGAGTGTGAAAGAATTTAGCGACATCTGACTCCATTCCATTCTTTTCTTCCTTTAACAATGATCACATATATAAAGAAGAAATCTTTCTGGCACCCTCTGACTTCCATAAAAATGACCTTTTGAATATTTACCATGGTCTTTTTTTCTCTCCATTCCCACTTGGGGGAAGATTTCTGTACGGCACCTCTGAATACAGTATGAAAAATCCTCTGAGGCAGAGGAGAGATAATCAGCTCTGTTTCTTTGCTTTGTGCAAAGAGTAACCCAACATTGTAGAATCAGCTTGCCTTTGGACTCCCTGCTGTTTTCCTTCCTGTTTTCTGGACATCCAGTTGACCTGCTCACTGTCTTTTTCATACGTGCAGGCAGTGTGATTGGTGGAACTGGGTCATGTATCTGCCTCCAGCTATCACCATCATGCCTTTTCCTTCAGAGGGAGCATTTTGGCTTGCTTAGAGACTCGTGAAAAGCTTACGTAAAGCAGATCAGTTTCCATGGCCACACGGGAAAGAGCTATGGTATTAAAATACAGCAATTCCAAATTCTTTTGAGTAGGAAAAAACAGTGATAACAGTGGAGAAGGATTTATTTCGTGGTATCTGCAATCCCATAGATAATTTCTGTGTTTACTGTTTAAAACATCCAAATGTCTTTTTAAAGCAGAATTCTGGCATTAGAAGGAAGGTGGTAAGCCTCTCTTCAGTGCAATGAACATTTTGTTTTTACCAAACACACAATATTTGGGGTTATAGGTTATTGTATTTAACATGTGTTGGTTAACATGTGTTGTCCCAGCTTTCTAATTATTCCTTCCCCAATCATATTTTTTTATTCTTTCTTTGGAAGAAATGTATATTTTGTATGTCTGTACTTCTTTACACAAGAATCTACAATCGTGATTCCTATAGCTTTTTATGGCATAATTATGATAAGAATAGAGAGTAAGGTAGTTGTAGTATAAGGACCAGAGTAGAAACCAATTTAAGGACTGGAGAAGACTGAATTCTTGTTCTAGCTTAAGTGCAGAGCCAGCTGGGTACACTCTCAGCCCCAGGAAGAAGGCAATGGTGAACACTTCCAAAATCTTGCCAAGAAAACCAAAGAGGTAGTCACCAGAAGTCAGTACTGACTTGAACACATCCACCTTCCCAAAGAAAGCAAGGAGGGGTATAGTATCTAGGCATCAATTGTTCTTTTGTCTTATGTCCAAGCTACCTTTTTTCATCTTAAGGGGTTTAGAAGAAATGAAAAACATTTGGAAAACTTCCTTTTAGACTGGGTCATGGAATCTAGTTGGATTTTTTTTCAGTCTACACCTATCTTTGTAGCTGTAACATTTCAATGAGGAGAAGTTATAAAGAGTACTGGCAATGCCTTAGATTCACTTGCCTATCTTCTTTGAACACTTCCAGGTGTGGTTTTTTATTATATATACAGTAGGATGTGTTTATTATACATACACTAGGGTGCTCATTAATTATATATACATTAGGGTGTTGAGAGCTGGATAGTGAGGTCACAAGGCTAATTCACAAAAGGAGGCAACTTTGGTTGTTACGTTTTAAATGAGATGGTAAATTGTACTTTCTCATTAACTTTTCCTTCCAATCATGTTGCATCAGGGAGAATACAGGTTGGGAGCTGTAGATGTTCATTATTACCTATTAACCTGATATATTCTACCTCATTCAAATGTGAACCATTCTCTCTATATAATGAATTCCACAGGGCTTTAAGAAGTAGATGGGAACTGCATAGACAAAACATAAAAGTTATAAAGAGGTGAACTTGTTTTTCAGAATCCATTGGACTGTGTAGCCTGCAGGATCATGGAGGGGGATTGTTTGAGCTGCATGAAATATCTGATGTTTGTCTTCAATTTCTTCATATTTGTAAGTTTTCTTTGATTTGTCGCATGTGGTCTATTTCATATGTCTCCTTAGGAGTTGGTTATACTTTGATAGAAGTACTGCGGGTGCAGAAAAACCCCTTAAATTTCATAGGTAGCAACATTTGAAACAAGCAATTTGCTTTTTATCAGAAGCAGCCAGAACATTTTACAACATTTTGAACTTTGAAATTACTAATGAGGCAGAGGCTGCCCTTGAGTAGGTGGGTGGTTCATAAGGCCCAAGTAGCTCTGAGATACTGCAATTTTAGAACTGATGTTTAGTGTATCTAGTAACTTGGGTACCTTGGCAACTTACAATTTTATGAAGGCACAGAACATGGTTGTATAATTTCTTAGTCTCTTTTTGCTCAACTTCCATTACTGAGCTTCATAAAAACCATTAAAACTTGACATTTTAAGAGAGTTTTGGGAATGAGGCTATGAGTGGGAAGCCTCTATTTATAGATTGTATGCTGAAGTTTCAGGGTTCCCTGGATGCCAGAACATTTTCATTATTTTGTTTCTAATTGTTAATGCTTAACTTGCTATACCATTTTTCCCCCTTTTGCCTTATAAACTTGAAAGTGGGAAACATAAACCACTTTGGATTTGAATGGCGTATAAGCCCAGGTAGGTAGATGGGTGGGTAGATAGGCAAAGAGCCAGTTTAGTGTAGTGATTAAGACAACAGGCTAGAAACCAGGAGACTAGGAGTTTTAGTCCTGTGTTAGGGACAAAACCAGTTGAATAACCTTGGGCCACTCACTCTGTGTCAGCCCTAGGAAGCAGACAAGAGAAAATTGCTTCCAAAAATCTTTACCAGGAAAACTTTAAATGTCCTGGCAGTTACTAGGATCAAAGCAATGCACACACACACACATACACAGAGATAAAGTTAATGTTTTCTGCTTACTTATATCCATATTTTATAACAGACTCTGTAAATCATGGTAAACTGTAACAGACAGTACTAAACTAAATAGCAACATTGGCGTGTTCATTAGCATGTTGTTCAAGAACAAGTGCCTTCACTTGTCACCATAACTCTTGGCATGAAATACAGTAGCTCTTGAGTTCAGCTTCTTCTGGCAATACCTTTGTTCCTAAAAAAGCCAGTTGAAGATAATATATATCAACTGTGTATGCAGATAATTCATTGTAGCTGAAGTATTTAGGAAAAAATGATCCCACTGAAATCTGTTGAAGTTTAACTTAAGCTGGATTCATACATCATTAGATCATGCTAATCCTTAATGAAACTTGTCTGATTCTCTTAGCTGCTCTAGTGAATCCAGCAATGATTACTTGTAAGCATGACTTAACCCATCCATTTTGTGATATATCGAACAAACCATAGTTTAATAAAATGATAGCTTATTGTAATGATTAAACCTGGCCATAAGAAACGACTATACGATTAAGTGATATCTAGCAGTCCTACCATTTTTTTTAATTCTCCAATGAAAAGTTTTGCAAAGATGAGGAATGAGCATATTAAGATTATGATACTACCATAATTCCTTTCTTGAACGTTTGCATGTATTTCCTTTCCTTTGAAGTGATGCTCTCAGGTTAAAGAAACTATGAAATAAGATTTTGTAATAAATATAATGAATAACTGGAAAGAAGGGGACTGCTTTCAGTTGTAAATAACCACAATATTAATTAAAAAATGAAACATATTCTCAAAAGTTTTGGAAAATGCCTTTTCAGATAAGGCTATTTAGTTTTGGTCTACCAAAAATTGATGGCCATTACATTTTAAGGAATTGGATGTTAACTATTAGATATTAATGAAGTGATACAGGGGGAAAAAAACCCTTGCTATCTTTTAGACATCCAGATTTTAGCAGCTCAGATGTAGGGTCTCTATTTTCTGAACATAATGATTTGTACCATACGGATCTGGCCTGCACTGCAACAATTACAACTCAACTTTTCACTTGAATTATGCTGTCCACAGAACCTGCCCAAGAAAATAATTTTAATCTGAATCTTCCCTTTTTATGACAGCTGGGTGGTACCTGTCTCCTGGGAGTTGGAATCTGGGTCATAGTTGATCCCACAGGATTTCGAGAGATTGTGGCTACTAACCCTTTGCTCTTTACTGGGGCATATATCATGGTGGCTATGGGAACTATGCTCTTCTTGCTGGGATTCCTTGGTTGCTGTGGAGCGATCCGTGAGAACAAATGTCTTCTTCTTTTTGTAAGTACAACTCAGTGGATTACTTTTTCCAGTGTACCTACTTGTGTTATTTTAACCTAAGCCCAGAAAATAATGGTATAAATCACTACAATTTATTTTATTTTAAATTCACATTTTTGAACCACTCATATCAAGTCCCTCAGAGAAGGACTTTTTTTTGTTACTACCAATACACCATTTAACTTTAAGGCTTTTTCATCCCAAAGGAAAATAATATGAATTACATTATGAAAAAAGAAATGTAAACGGAAAAGTATATATTGCCATGTGGAATATTTTTGAAACTTGGTTCAAAATAAATCAGGATTCTTAAATCACAATTTAAACCGTTGTCTTCTCCTTGAGTGCACATATAATGAAAACTATGGTTGATGTAAAATTATTTTAATATCATGCATTTTAATTATTTAATACCATGCATTGTATTTTAAATTCATGGAATAATCAAAATTCTTTGAATAATTTGTAGAGTTAGTTAAAATGTTTAAAACAGTTAAAGAACAGTTAAATTGTGGAAAACAAGTAAGTGTATTTATTATCAGCTGCCTAAATGGAAGGGAAAGGAGTGGAAGATCATTCACAAAACATGAGTCAGTAGTTTTCTGTAACATCTGAACAAGAACTTTCACAAAAGCCCAGGACACAAAATCTTATCTAGGGGTGTCAAACTGGTGGCTCATGGGTCAGATGTATCATACACAGGCCATGCCCACCCCAGCTCCACAAATGGGGAAAACATTACAAAATGTTACATGATGGCAATGTGACATGGCAAGTTTGACACCCATGACCTATCGCATTCTCATTTCCACCTTTATTCACTCAACCTAATTTGTAACCTGACATCAGTATTGCTTTTCTTGGAATAAAACTTGTTTTTATCATCATCCCTGTAGCTAAAGAATAAAGAGATGCTTTGCCAACTTAAGAGTTTTGAGGAAGAAAAATTCTCAAGACTCAAACATTATGCCCCAGACTTCCAGTGTTGTTTAACTCACAAAGGGTCTCTATATATTCAATCTTTGCGAGGGGTTGAATGCATCCACACATGTCAACCAACTTGATCAAGAAGATCTGAGCTTCACAATAATAGTTAATAAGTAGAGCCTTGACATATTCCAAGAAATTCTAAGTGGCAGAAGAAGAAAAAAGTGTCAAACTGGGCTACATCATGAACATGATGAGTTACCACTCTTTTTTCTTCCTTTTAATTTTGATTTGCTCACTCCCTGCAGAGATAAATCGCTTGGAGCATTAGATAGCATTCACAAAGATTTTGCCAGCATTTCACAAGTTTCCATATTTTATTTTCTTGAGACTCAGGCTGAAAATGATCTAGATTTGGCAACTGGTTCATATTTACAATGGGTTTTGTGTCTCAAGGTCATGTGGTGATGCAGTGAGTAGAGTGCAGTATATAGTACTTAGCTGCCGGCTGCCTGCAATTAGGCAGTTCAAATCCCACCAGGCTCAATGTTGACTCAGCCTTCCATCCTTCTGAAGTAGGTAAAAAAAAGGACCCAGATTGTTGTGGGCAATATGCTGACTCTGTAAACTGCTTAAGGAGGGCTGTAAAAGCCCTGATAAGTGGTATATAAATCAAATGCTATTGCTATTGCTGTGTGATCACCTTTTTGTGTACTGTGTCAGTTTTAGAAGCCATTTTCTGACAAGCAAAGTCAAGGAAGCCTGATTGACTTAACAACTGGGTTACTAACTTGTCAACTGCAGTAATACACTTGACAACTGTGTCAAGAAAGGTCATAAAATGGGACAAAACTCATTTAACAACAGAAATTTTGTGCTCAATTATAGTCGTAAGTCAACTACCTATTCTTCCCATTCTTTCATTTCTGGATGGACTGAGTATTTTGGACCGGCATCTGCATACACAACTCAAGAAACAGAAAATGGTTGTACAGATGAGAGTGGGATGCAGGATCTTCTGTTGTTTCCTAGTAACAGAAAAACAAGGGGGAGAAACAAGCCCCTAACTTTCTGCAACTTGAGGGGTGACAAAGTCAGATCAGATTAACCTCTGGTGCTTTCTAAACAGCTCTCACCATTTGGGAGGTGGATGAAAGAAGTTTTATGAGTAATCTTGTTGACAATGCTACATGGATGCTACCTGCTAAGGGAGATGGTGAGAGGACTTCAGATCTCCTCACATTATCTTCATTTGTGGGAATGTGTTTTGCATTTCCAGTCCAATTCAGTGGGTGTCAAATTTGAATTTAAGTGGCAAGCCAAGGTGGAGCTAAGGCACATCATCGCAGGCCTGTTGAAACTTATTGTATGGGCTAAGCACGTGAAGTGCATTGCTTGGTGTATGTAGTTAACTTGTCTCTCAGTGTCTAATTTTACTGTATTTGTATTTTGTTGACACAACAAATACATACACACACACACACACACTAACAATTTGGCCAAAGCAAGATGCCGTGATATTTTATGCTACATGAACTGCATGCTCCACTACTCAAAAAGTTGAGTATTCCTGCAAAAATGGAATTTTTCATTCGTTTGGCTGTTCGTGCCTAAGTTCATCTTAAATATGCAGGGTGGGAAAAGTGCTATATATCAGTGTTTGTCAAGAGCGTGCAAAACAGCATTTTCTTCCAGGAAAAAAAATGGGATAGTAACAAAGAACTGATGTTGGGAAATGATTAAGTGTGGGGGCCATGAAAAAAAAATTGACTTGGCAGAGAGCATGGATGGAATGGTTGTTATCTATATCTTAATTAGGGGAAAGGTGTTATTTTCATGGACTAATTAAAATCCACGTCCTCCTACAAAGTTTTCAAATACAGATGAATCAGAGGCTTCCCAGGAGAGATTTTTCAGTGATACATAATAAATGCCTGAAGCTTTCAAGTGAAGTATGAATTCAAGGAAAGTGTGCAGCACAGCTGAGAGATGAGAGAAACATGAATCCCTAGGGAAGTTCTTAAACTTCCTTCTCTGTAGAGATTATTTCTCATGTTCTGTTTTTATAAAAAAAAAAATGTTGCAGTTGAATGAAATATAACTTGTACTTCATAGCCCCTAAAGCTTGTTTAGCAGTTGGACTTGTTTAAAAATAAATAAATTGCAAGGGTTCCTGAAAACAAAGCCCATAACTAAATAACCTAATGGTATTTTAAACCCTTTGATAATGCAGTGCTGTACCTATGAATTTTGCAAATCTGTGAAATAATTTCATCAGTAAGATGCCAATCTAGTGTGCTCTTTGAAAAAAAAATCCAATTTATTCTATCTGCAACACCGAGAAAGAAATAAAAAAAAGCAAGCAATGCTCTTTGCTCCATCTCATATTTAAGGCAGTTTTAGTTTTCATATGCAAGTGTGAACATGACTCTAAAAAAATTAAATAACTAGACAAAAAAATGTGTCAGAAAATATGTATAGCAAAGGTTGGATGACAGAACACCAAAGATTAACCATAAAAATGTGGGAACAATTTCTTGAATATGCAGCAGATCTGAAGGTGACAGGTACCCTGGCCACAATTTTTATCTTGGATTCCAGATCAGCAATTTGATTGATTGATTGAATGAATGAATGAATGAATACATACATACATACATACATACATACATACATACATACATACATAATCAGAGGACTTTGAAGCCTGCTTAATTCA